>WBMW01000631.1:0-122145 GCA_013396635.1 Penelope pileata
TTTTTTTTTTAAAAAAAAAGTAGCTATCCCTATCTTCCTTCACATTATCTTTCTGGTTTCAACTTTTATGCCATGTAAGAAGTACTTAATGCCAATTTTCCAGTTAAGGGTGGATTAATTCTAGACAGCAGAATCAGTGCCAAGCTAGAGTAACGCTGGCAGCTTGACCAATTAATTTAAGGGACAAGTGATCAGAGCTCAACAGCTTTATGAGTGAAAGCATTGGTACAGCAGGGGTGAGAAACAGCTTGTACACTTGAAGGCAATCTTCCTAGAACACTGGATCTGTGGATTCTCATTTTCAGCTATCTAAGGCACAATCAGTTGCCTTTTCTGACTTGGTGTGGAACCACTGGGGACAGTCTCTGTCTGGGTCTTGTACTTTAAGAAACGTACATTTCTATTTCTACTTGAGACAGAGCTTTGAAGGGCTATCTGTGACTTCCAGGGGAGTAGCTTAAACAGTACTGAGGTTCCGTGGGCTTCCTTTCACAGTTGTTACTCATGAGGAGGAATGTGCAGGTATAATTTCCAGATTCAGCCAGTTCATCCCCCAAAAGCATTGCTGCTCGTTTTCAGCTACAAGGGCTGACACAAGGTATGGTTTGGGCCTTAATTGCAGGGTATTGGCGTGCTTCTCCCTTCCTCTCAGCCAGAGTCCTACTCTGTTAGTAGCTACATTTTTACAGGACAGGAATGTGGGCAGAAAGAGCCTAAAGGTCATTTTGAAGGATCAGCTCTCTGTGGTGGAGCAAGAAGGAGAGGGAGGACAATGGGCACCCACTGAGTGCCCTGATCCCAGTGGGACCTCCATGCAGTTGGGTCTGAGATGCTTCAGGACACCCCCGTCAGGAAGGGGCCGTCAGCTGCTCCTCATCTCCCACTGAGCATCCCAACAGTCTCTGGAGAGGGTGCATCTAGTTTCATGCTTCCAAGATGCTGCAGGAGCTCCTGCTCCACCATGGAGTTGTTTTAGATGGAAATATTAATGGGGAATTACTGTGCATAAAAAGGGTTTAACTTTATACCTAAAACAAGTAGTTCCTCAGTATCACGGTCTCTGCAGCCTTGATCTTCATTTAGTAACTGGTGCTCGTGAGAGAAGGAGCCAGGTGTCCTGGTGGACAACAGGTTGGCCATGAGCCAGCAGTGTGCCCCCGTGGGCAAGAAGGCCAACGGTATCCTGGGGTGCATTAAAAAGAGAGCGGCCAGCAGGTCCAGGGAGGTGATCTTCCCTTCTACTTTGCTTTGGTGAGGCCACATCTGGAGTACTGTGTCCAGTTCTGGGCTCCCCAGCTCAAGAAAGACAGGAAACTTTGACAGAGAGTCCAGTGGAGAGCTACAAAGATGGTTAAGGGCCTGGGGCATCTTCCTCATAAGATGAGGAAAGACAGAGAGCGGGGACTGTTCAGCCTGGAGAAGACAGAGAGGTCTTATCAATACTCAGAAATATTTAAAGGGCAGGAGTAAAGTGGATGGAGCCAGGTTCTTTTCAGTGGTGCCCAGCAACAGAACAAGAGGCATTGGGTACAAACTGGAACACAGGAAGCTCCATATGAACATGAGAAAAGAATTCTTTACTTTGAGGATGACAGAACACAGGAATAGGCTGCCCAGAGAGGCTGTGGAGTCTACTTCCCTGGAGATATTCAAGACCCGCCTGGACACTTTCCTGTGCATCCTACTACAGGGAACCTGCTTCAGCAGGGGGTTGGTCTGGATGTCCAGAGGTCCCTTACAACCCCCGTGGTTGTGATAATGAGTTTGAAGAGTTCTGTCGCAATTCTGTCAAGAACCTGAATGATTTCTTAGTCTGATTCCTCAAGAGGGAAACAGAACCAAACACTTTATCTAAGCACACTCAATTTCAGAAGACTCTGAAGCCAAAGGAGTAAGAATTCAAGTTCCATATCTTGTTCCTCCCCCATATTCATCCATCAGACCTTGACCATTCCTGCATCAAGACAATTTTTACACTTGAATGGAAAATAAAACATTCTCCTGGCTATACCCACACGTCTCCTCTCAGTTAATGCTCAAAGGAAGAGATGAGACTAAGCCGCTGTGGATTAGAAAGCCTTAGAAAAAAACAATCTTGCCAGAGAGTTACTTGTCAGTTCCAGATGGGAAACAAGCAATGCAGCCACTCTGCTCATTTGGTGCCTTTGAAAAATCTCAACTTAAAGTGCATAAATCTTATGTGCATATCCGAGTTCACACTGTACTCTTTTGCTGAGGTTTTTTGGGGCGCCTTACTTCCACTTGATGTTCTGCCCCTTTGCATTCCCGATACCTGACTGCACAAAGTCCATCACCAGGGGTGCAATTTGATGCTTCTGATAGATGTTTTCCTCATATGGTCCTGGATTAAGCACTGCTGTCCATGTTTGTAACAAGCTCTTTAGAAGAATTTTCCAAGTCCTACCAAAAAAAAATGCTTGTTGTAAATTCCCTTGGAAGTACAGAACAACAAGCAGTTGATGTGAGACCACAAAGTTATACACAACCTAACGCCAGATCTCCATATGACCAGATCACCAAAGCACAAAAATTCAGTGTCAAGCATTAAATGATATTTCACAAAATCACAGAATTTCAGGAGTTGGAAGGGGCCTCCAAAGATCATCAAGTCCAACCCCCTGCCAAAGCAGGTTCCCTACAGCAGGCCGCTGAGGTAGGTATTTCTCTTGAGTTCACCAGCACAGATGATGCAGAGCTTATGCTGGCTGTAAGAGGACCAACAACCCGTTTCAGCTGGTGTTGTCCAGTTGGCTTATAATTACTTTTTAAACAAATTTGAGTTTACACTGTGTCCCATAGCTGCAGCAGTTTTGTTATGGCTCTGTGAACCTGTACTGTTGAACCAGAGGGCTGAAGACTAATAAATCAGTTCTGATAAATCCTGTTATGATTATTTTAAGAAGTTTTCAGAACAGCTGTCTGTTTTTCCTCTTTCCACTTCATTCTCCTCACCCCTGTGCTCTTTTAGCAGGGAATGTATTAATGTTTCAGTTGCTTGAGCCTACTTAATTTAGGACGACAAGCTCTGAACCTACTGCAACAGAAGCATATGTTCCTTTACAGTGTTGACTATAGCCCAGAAAAGACAACAAAGAGAGTCCGCTGGAGCAGTATTGCCTCTGGCAGGTACCTTGGAGCAAAGAGGCATGGAATACACGGCAATGCTTTAAGCTGCCATACAGCAGTAACCCTAGGGGATGAGGACCTCAGAATTTTCTAGTGTGTGTGTACATGCATTGGAAAAATTCAGTAAAGATTTAAAGAACAAATTCATGCAAAATGAGGAGTCAATGGGCAACAAGAAATGGCCATTACCTTGGAAATGACCTTATAACAATACACAGTTATTTTTGCTGACAAGGCAGGCTGCCCCATGCCTCCCTAAGACTTTGGTATTTTAAATATCCTGACTGCATGCAAACACATTAAGCTTCCTCTTCCTGGTAGATTCCTCCTGTATAACTGGTTGCAGTGCTGGGTTTGGGGCAAGACAGATACAAGAATGAAAAAAGAACTGTGGAGGGCTATGGACCAAACTATCCCCAAGATAAAAGCCAGCTTTGTTCTATGATCTTTGTCCTCAGAACACCTCTATCCAATAACTGGGTGCATTCCCTAGTCTGAGGCACACAAGACACAGGCATTTGGTTCTCTAGAAGAAAAACAAACTCAATTTAAAAAACACCATCTCTTTTGGAAGTGTAAGAAGTACACTGTTGCTCTGTTTTCTTTTTAAGCAGAGATGGTAGAAAATCCCAGCCAAATGGACTGTCCGCCAGACTCTTTGGCAGTCCTTCTCCCAGGGATGGCTCTCCTCAAGGGCTAATCAGTAACAGAGGCAAGCACATTGCTGCAGAGCTAAGGATCCTGCTTCTGAGGGCAACCTTTAAAGTATATTTCCCAAAAAGAAACCTACAGATAAAAGAGATTCCCATTTATGCTTGAGAAGTTCTCAAGAGCTCTTTGTTACAACCCCAAGCCAAAAACCAATGACACTCTGAAGAACCAATCAGTTCTTAAGTCCAGCCCTGTTTCTGGTCCCACACAGAAATCCACTTCAACTTTATTGATGTGGTGCATGCAAAGCCTCATCATCTTGCCTGCAGCAGGACATCTGGGCTATGGCCTCACTGAGTGGGGCTTTTCAGGAAGCCTGACAGTGGAGAGAGATGGGGCTTTGAAACGAGCTGGGCAAGATCTAGAGCCTCAGCTGAACTGTCTTCTCTGTAGCCTGGTGAGGCTTGGGAGGGAAGCAGCAGGCAGGGACCAAGGGGCAGCTGCAATGTGATGGTGTGATTGGCAGACAGTAGAGGAGCATGGTCTGGCTTCATAGGAGTCCAGCTCTCTCCACTAAAAGGAACTCCTTGCAGTTCCTTGAGAACTGTCCTTTGGTGTTCACTTCTCAGGTCTCATTTGCATCTCCCAACTGTTTCATGCCTGAGCCTGAAGGACTGGCTGTTTAGTGGACTATGAAACGATCTCTTCAATCACAAATTTAGATGGGATCTTTTTATAGCCATGGACAAGCCCTTGAACTTCCAGATCATTTTTGCTGGTTATTTGAGAGGAATAACAGAAACTCCCAAAGGACATAATATTGATGTTACAGTGTACCCAGGCTGCAAGAATGTTGTTCCCCCAGGTCACCTCTAGCTACTGCAAAGAGTTCCACGCCTGTCCTTGCCTTTACCTATTCCTTCCTTCCTCTCGTGATTTAAGAAACAGAGCATGATATTCACCTTCACACAATGTAAAACATGTTGATTCCACAACATCAGCAATTTAACTGCAGTTCTGCTTTTTAAGCTAGGTGTGTGGAACAAAGCAGCTGTTATGCACGTTAATACATCGCCACACTAACAGTGTATAAATAAAGAAAACCTATTATCTGATACTCTATGTATTACATTTAGTCATTCATGAAACAACTATTGTAAATCTTTCTTTGTGTTGTAGCCAGGAACACCAGCATAGACATTTTGTCACACTGTTAAACTTTCTTTCAAGCCAAATTGAAATAATCAGCTGAAACTCACTGAACCATCCAAAGCACCCCTGAGAATGACCTGAACAGTTATATGAAGTGGTCTCAAAGAATCACAGCTATTTGGCAAGTTGTTAGGCTCAGTCATTTCCTATCTGTGTTGAAGACATCTTTTTAAGATGCAAATCCTTTCTGAACTCTGCGTTTCATGAGGGCATCTTAAAACTACAACTCAATGACTGTGAAGCGTAACTTCCATGTTTGCAAAACATAGCCATTTTTCAGTGAAGCAAATGCACATTCTACCCTTATTTCTTAAGATAACAGTGCTAGAGTTTATCATACAAGTAACAATTCTTGGATTCTCAGTACATACAAACATCCCACTGACTTCCATTAGAATGATCTGTTTCTTAATTTAGTCCAAGTGTAGAGGCACAGCGATCGAGCAATGAGTATGTCTTGCTAGGCATGATGTAGGCACCATAGCCTGAACTTGTTCTGAAGTCAGCCTTGCCTTCAGACCAGCTATATATAAGCAAAACAGCCAGATGCAGTGACAATCACTCCCTTTCTTGTGTGCTCTGGGAATGGGTGTCCCTTGGCTGTGCTGGCCCATTGCACCATTCCAAGCGAAGCTCCTCACATGTTTTCAGTGCCACCTCTTCTCCCACTCCCACCATCACACTGATTCTGTGCAAGCAGCCTTATGCCCTCCTTGTCTCTCAGAAAATGCACAAAGGTGGCCCATCAACATTAAGGTTTTCCTCATCTTTAAGGTTTTGTGCAACAAAACAGAGTCTTCGATAGAGATTTAATTATCAAAATGGCTTACAGAGATAACATTACATATTTCAGACAAACAATCGAGCTAACACCCATAAAAGGAGCAGTGCCACCAGAGGAAAAGGGGTAACGTTCTGTACTGAGCTGTGGGATATGAGTAAGGCACAAATGAGACAAGAGGACACAAAGCCCAGCCTATCGACAACCAGAAGGACAAGGTCACAGCTCTGGCATAGGCACACAGGGAAAGGGAAGGAAAAAAAATAAGAGTACCAAGCTCTTGGCTGACGTGTTCTGCCAGTCAGAAAACACAATAAAGACCACTGGTCTCGCATACTTAACTAGCAGCTATAGAACTGTGGGTTTTGAATAGACATGCTGTGAAACAGAGAAGTCAGCCACTTCGTGTGGCTGAGAGCCAAACCTATGTTTTCCCTTCACCATGAAAGCATGCTGTTTATGCCACTTGAACCCAGGGAGATCAGGAAAAGCTGCCTCTCAGAGGTAAGGTGCCACCTGTGAGTTTACTAGCAGCATTTTGCACCTGACATTCTCATGAACAAGAAGGAACAAGACCTTGCTGGGGACACCCTGGCCCTCAGCTCTTGACCCTGTGCCAGCTGTCTGTAACCTGCCCATTGCCGTGCTGGAGACCTGCAGAGTCTGCAGGGCCTTCCCACAACACCTGCTGTGTGCCAGAGACAGCCACCTGGACTGTGGCTGTAAGGCTGTTAGGACAGCAGAGTAAATCCCCTGACAGACAAAGCAGGATCTAGCTGACTAGATGACCCACCTGAAGCCTGGACCAGGGACCACCAATATCAACACAAGCTGTGGCAGGTCAGCTTCGAGGAAACTCTCAAAGAGAGCCGGACCTGAATGCCGATGGTAGAGAAGAGGTCTCTGCCTTGCAGAGTGCCTGACACAGAGCAGCCATATGTGCAGAGTGGTACAGTTCAGTAGGAGAGTCCCCCCAGGTCCCACCCTTGCTGTTCCTGAGCCTTAGCAGCCCTGTGGCAGTGTCTGTGTCTCAGAAGTCCTGGACTGAAGCACAGTGAGGTTATCAGCAACTCCAGACATGCCTGCGGTTAGAGAGGAGCCCTCTGGGGTGAAACTAGACAGCTTGCAACAGCTCTGGTTCTTCGGAAGAGTCTTCCATAGCCCAGCTCCCCACGTCCTGGGAGATGGCCCTTTATGATGGCTGTGTGGTACAGATGGGGCTCTCTCTGCCTTTCTGAGCTGCACCTCACTTTTTTCCCCTCTCACCAGGGCCTTTCAAAAGGAAACATCTCCAAGTTTCTCTGTCTCCTCAGCTTGGCCATGAGGTGAGAGGCCAAAGAGGAGGCCTTCTGCTGCAGCACCACACAGCAGTCTTGTGCAGCACCTCACCAGAGCTGCTGGGAACATCCCAGCAACCAAGGCCTGAGAAAACCAGAGGGTGCTGAGGTGATTGTTTCTAGGCCCTGTCAGCCCACAATTGAAGACGTAAGTTTGATCAGATTGATTTTGTTGCAAACTCACCATATAACTGCAGTTGTCTCAGAGGGACTTTGGAAAGTGAGAACACAAAAGGGTGCCTCTATGCAGAGCTGTCTTCTCAGCTCTCAGACGCAGAAGTGCTTTCAGACGCTTTTATTTGGAGCAATGGTGCAATCCAGTGGCCAGTTAGGATAGTAACACAGTAATACTGTGCAAACTCTCATCTACTGAAGAAAAAGAGGAAATACATAAAGGGATCTGCAATGCTATTGAGCCTGCAAAACAGCACTGATGTCTGTTGATGGGAGATCTTAAGAAAGATGCACAGAGCATCCACCTTTCTGCTGGCACCAAGCCTGGCACCACACTGGTCAAAGCAAAAGGTACACCTGGAGGAAGCCCTGCACAGCAGGCCAGGGAACACAGTTAGACCGTGGTAAATTTCTGAGAGCCAACAACTGGAGGACTGGAGGCAGGAACGTGGATGTATTTGATCTGCTGCTGCAGCTATTTTGGCCTGGAGAGCACATTTAAAGGAAAGACGCAGATAAATGAAGCTGCAGGACACTTTCCTCAGTAGGAAATAGTGCATGTGGAAGGAGGAAAGAACACCGCTGTTTTGAGTCAGCACCACCTTCAGTTACATATCCCTTCTCAAAACTGGCACGCCATGGGGGAGCACCTCTCTACAGGAGGCCAGTGGCCAGCTTCTGTTCCCACGTGTCCTGGTCAGCTAGCTGGAAGTGCTACTGTACAAGAGAAGAAATTGAAGGAGTGTAGTCATTTGTATTGGAAGTGATAATCCCAGCATGTGCTGAGAGCAGGAAGGCAAGACTTTAGTTTGATTCTGAGCATCCTCTGGGGTGGAGGAGAAAGAAACAAGCAGAAAAAAGAACCCACCCATCACACACCAGAAATTCCTGAGCCTAACTGAATCAAGAGGAAAATATGACAGCTTCAAGAGTAGAATAAGTAGATTTTTCTTTCACCCCAAGAGAAAACATTCTATCTTCACATGTACAAGACTGTTTAGCTGAGACTTGGTGCTATATTTGAATGCTTCTACCACTGAACCAAGACTGATGCATCTGCTGTGAGCATTTACAATGAAGCCTTTGCACTGCAGCATGCCAGCCAAGAACCCCCACCCACCCACAATGCTCAGGGAATAAATTTTGGAAAATGTAAAAGGTAGAATATGAAATTAGCTCTTCAGTCTGCACAAATCATTGAGCAATTCATGCTGACAGGAAGTTGGATTCACTTGAATCCACACAGTGACTACGCACGTTGCCCTGCCAGGCTGCACGTGCCAGCTGCAGGCACCACCGTGCAGTTTCTTTCCTTGTTCAGTGTGCTGTCAGTTTTGCTCCACGTCTTGATCATTTGCTAATTGCAGACCATGAGGGCCAGATCCCTGCAGTCTCCAGTGGCAGAAGCCTCTCTGATGCTCCACGGACAAGGTAAGTGAAAGTGTCCGATGGATCCATACACTCTGGGCAGATCTATAGTTCCTTCTGAGGCTTGAACTGTGCAAGACAATTTCAAATTATCAGAGCTGTTTGTCACTAAAAAAAATACTTTCGTGGGAAGTAGAAAAAAGAGGAGGTGGGGGACTGTCTCCGCCACAGGTGTGTCTGAATGCATCTGGGTCTGATGGAATAAAACTTCAAATGCTTCCTTGGCTCCTGCCTCCCCTCCCCGCTGGAGCAGATGGCACAAAAACAGTTAAAAATCATTTTAAAAGCTGATTTTGCCAATAAATGGGGATATTTGTATGGCAAATCAGGATTTAAATTGAAACTAGCAAAACTGAAAATGTTTTTCACCCTCACCCTAAGAAATCCCTCCTGTCACAAGCCATACAAAATTCTCCACTCAGCTCTGCAGTTTTTTCCTCTGAATAACTTCACCTTTCTCCCTCAGGGAGACTTGAACAAGAATTAACAACAAAAAAGTTACAAAGCTGTCAGCAGAGATGTGGGGTGAGAGCTGCAGTTGAAATCAATTCAGTTTTGCCAATAAAAGATTGACATCTTTGGCCTGCTCGCTACCCAGATGCCCTTCTGCTTCCATTTTTGGGATGCAATATTTCCATTTCTACTTTTACACCTCTACCTCACATGCAAGGAGACCGTCAGCAGATATCCAAGGAGATGAC
Source organism: Penelope pileata (assembly GCA_013396635.1). NCBI lineage: Eukaryota > Metazoa > Chordata > Aves > Galliformes > Cracidae > Penelope > Penelope pileata. The sequence goes on from WBMW01000631.1 coordinate 9,432, forward strand.
CAACTTCTCCAGGTTCCTGCATTGTGTTACCATCCCAGATGACTGCACACCCATCAGATTTATGAATGAAGTGGCTAAATAATTCACAGGAAATGGAGTCTTTTATGATAGACAGACGCTGTTCTGGGGAACACAAGCACCTTACCAGTGTTTTAACACACGCCTGAGGTTATGAGCCCAGCACTTAGACACTAGCAAGCTTCATATCTGTACCTGGCAAAGAACTGTTTGAGTGATCATAAAGAATATAATATGATCTCAATTTCCACAAAACTGCTGGAAGGGGGAAGATAAATTTTCCTCTTTGGAAATCAAGCCTAATGCCTTCCATTTTTTTTGACTGGAAGAGATGGATGAGGTGTGAAGCAGAGATATTTACTCCTGGGAGTTACTGAGTATATTCAGGACAGAATAAGAGGTATTTCAGAGGGACTTAAACTATTTAGAGGAATGGGTAACAAGAAGCTTGATGCTGATAACAACAAAGTAACAAGTATTCAAAGGGGGAGGAAAAAAAAGTGCAGTGCTCAGAGCTCACAGTATTGTATAGGTATTATTGGGTAAAGAAACAGAGCCTCGTGCCACTGTGAGCTTGCCAGCGAGGACTGCCGAACAAGGCAGAGGCAGACAGGGGATGGGTCATAAATAAGAATTATTTAGCATGCATAGACCTAAGTCAGTGGTGCAGCTCCATTAAAAGGATATGATGGCAACAAATACAGAGAAGTTAGGATTGCCGTTAATTTACACTCAATCATTCTCTAATATGCTGTCTCCTCTCCTGTCCTCATGCATGCTTTATCACGAAACCTTTAAGCAACAGATAATCCACTCGGCAATTTAAAGACCGATAAGAACATTATCCCCATGTTCTGAATAGGCAGCTGACATACAGAGTTAAGTGACTTAAAGCCAGGCAAAAAGCCTGCTGAGGACATGGAATTAAGCTATCCCAGGCTCCCAGCTCCAGTCTGGCAATTGGATCCCAAGACTAATCTTCATTGTAAAGACAGTAAGAGTGCCTTAAGAATTCCCTGTAAATCCTGATTTCCAAATCGAAGTTCAGAGGGCTAGGGCTTGTAAAGGGGGTGCATTTTGAAATCTAGCTAAAAGTCTTCCTCAAACTATTTATTTTCGCAAAGCAAAAAAAATGTTAATTACTTCATCCCCAGATAGTCCTAAGTGAACATTCTGGAAGACTTAGCAATCTTAAGGGTGAAAACACTGACGCGGACCCTCTGTAACAGAAGTATAAACTTATCCTCAGACATCTCACCTTACAGAGGCAGCCACCGGTAAGCTCCCGGCAGCCCCATTCCCCAGCAGCCCTATGGCTGCTCATCACTCGCTTTTCCCTTCTCTCTCTGGCTCGGGCAGAGCTTGCTGGCAACCCACCTCAGGTCAGCCATCCTACGAGGTGCAGGCGAGCAGCCAGCCTGTCAATCCAACGGTGCAGAGCAAGACTGGGTGCACCATTCATGAAGGAATAGGCTGTTTTCATTATTTAATTACCAGTCCCTTTACTTGCCTGAAGAATATTGAAAAATGCCAAAGCAATTATGACATTGAGGCAGCAGGTCAACAGCCCACTCCGCCAGGCCCAGGCGTTATCTCCTCCCTTTGCACAGGGAGAGGTACCCAGGAGCTGCACGAAATGCATCAGCCCAGCTTTTCTCAGCAGGGCCCAGGGGTTTGGGGAAGGCTGCAGTGACAGCGGGCCATGGGCAAGATCTGGCTGCCAGGCACCTCCACCTGCCAGTGCTGTTTCCTCAGAGAAGACAGAAATTGCAAGGGAAGTGCAACCACAGCAGCTTGGTCTGGTGCTTACAAACCACTAAGCACAGCAATCTGGAGAAACAGCAGTGTGAGAATGCACTTCTAGGCAAAGTGTGTCCCCACTTCAGAACATTTCCTTTTGTGGAAAGGTGCAAGTAAGACTCCAACTGTTAACAAGTATTTTATTCTCCCAGAGGACTCAGCGGTGAGGAATTATGTATTATTAAAATGGCTGCAAATGTTGTTTGCAGCACTGCCAGCCCAAGCTACGCCTGGGATTTTTCCTCAAACTTTTGCTGCTCTGAGGAAAGTTCTTGGATGACAGTCACATCCCTGCATACCATTGCTGGAGAAAAGAGTGAATGAACACCTGGACTACAGGTACAAAAAACAAACCCCTACCTACAACAAAAAGAGCCTCAAAAAAGATGACAGAGGGATGGGTGTCAGCTTGCGCCAGGGCAGAGTGCTGGCCTCTAGCTTTGTGGCAGCTGAAGTCGCAGCCTGACAAGATGACTTCCTGTAGGCATCTGTGCTCCATAACTAACATACAGGCAACACTGCTGAAGAAGTGCTGAGGTTTTGGAGTAGAGAAGTTCCAGCATCCCGGGCTGCACAGAGTGCGCCAGTGGAGGGGGACAGCCTTCCTCCCCACCTCTAATGGGGACTAAACTGGGGGGAAAAGGGGTTTCTAGCAGCCTTCAGGCGCTGCTGGAAGCGCTGTAGTAAGGCGCACGCAAAGCTGCCAGCTGCAGGATTGAGGAGAATTTATAGCGTAGGTTCATGCTGCTGGTTCATCACTAAAACAACTGCTGCCAAAACTAACACAAAGGGCTTTCTGACATCTTTGTTTCAGAGGTGCTCTTACAGGACATATCCTAGCAAAGAGGCAATTTGCACATCCCTAACTAGAACTTTGGAGATGGACCAGATGCATTTGTATGCTTGCGTGCCCACACATTACTGGGGGCAGGTCTGTGGGGGACAGCTCCAAGCTCTTCCCTCACTGCAGCTTAGCGGTTCAGGTGGTAACAGCAAGCACATTTGTTTTAGTCAAAAGTGCTAATCAAAAACAGCTTGCCAGGAACTAATTGAGTAATGGAAAGACATTTTCCCTATTTCTAAGGAAAAAAAAAATAGGCCTCTATTTGGACAGCATTATTTGCAGTCAATTATTCTGCTATTTCCAGTTGTGCTCCAGGGAGCTGTACGACTCCTCCACGGCATGCAGCAGCTGCTCATTAGGTGAGCCTCCTGGTTCCTTTTGCTTGTGTAACGCTCACCCTGCAGTGCCAGATGACAGGAATGTTAAGTGCTATCTGTTGCACTGCATAGCCCTTGCAGGATCTTGGAAGCCATCCCAACCAGGAAAAGAGCAGGGAGCTCTTGGTTCCCAGATGAGGATGTAAAGTGCCAGAGATTATCATAACAGAGGAAGGGTGGAGAGGAAGAACGGTCATAGAGAGTGCCCCATTAGGGGCAGAACCTGAGTGTGACTGGTGCACTGGGACACCGCCTTGCAGCAGCATTTGAAAGCTGGACACCATCAGTTCATAAACATATCTTGGCACGACCCTGCCGTACCTTTTGACACATTTTTCCTCCACAATGCCCCCGTGGTTTGTCTCCAGGAATAGCACACCCCTGATTTGACCGCATTTAGATTACTCATGAGAGGATCACAGGTCAGTATGGTCTCACATCTGTGCAGACCCCCCCTCCAGTTTTTCAGTTTACAGTCATACTTGACTGCATGCTTTGATATCGAAGGAGAGACAAAAAACCACCCATCCACCGCTGCAGTAAGGAACTTCACTCTAATTTCAGATTTTCAGGCTCTTCTTAGCAGGCCTGCTGAGTTTAATGCTTCCCTTAATTAAGCAAATAGTCCTGAAACTGCAGCTTGAACCCTTAAAGCCAGAATGGCTCCTCCTTTAAGTCATTACCCCAGTAGAAGCCTTTGCACGGCAGACAAAACAAACTTCTCTGAATACCTCATTTGCTAACAGAGATGCAAATTTATCTCAGCTAACTCTAAACCACAGCAACAGCAGAACTCAACCCTCCCCATTACAGCATCAGCCAGTTAACTTACTTTAATGCAAGCTCACTGAGATCCTCTTCATCCTAAAGAAGGTGAACGTGCACCTTTTCCCTCAGCTCAACAGGGCACACAGAACACTTTCTCTTCCCTCACCACAAACACACCTTAGAACTAGTAACAAAGCCTAACAGCTTTGCACTCAACTTCCTTAAACACTCACTGAACCCCACCACAGCTGCTCATCAGAGCTCTTGGGGCTGGGCTGGGCTGGGCTGGAGCTTTGCTTAGGTTAGGTTAGCTTAGCCTAGCTTTGCTTTGTTTTTTGGTCTGTATTTGCTGAAAGGTCTGTATGCCTACAGAAGATCCCTCTGCTGCTGGAGCTTCGACTCCGAACAGTCCATGTTAAGTGCAAGAATTAGAAATGAAAAAGCTAGATTCAAAGTGCTGGGTTGCAATGACAAAATGCTCTGCAATAGCAGTGGCTGACTTTAACCCCCTTTAAGTACCCTTTCAAAACAGCTGGAGGAAAATTTTCATTCACAAGCTCCATGTGTGCAGGGTGGGAGTGGAGGACACTAACCATGCTAGAGCTCAGGTGGGAAGGGTCCTAGCAGTCCCTTTCTCTCTGAATTGAAACTATGCTCAAGTATTTCCTAGTGATCAAGTGAGCTTACGACTTTCATTACATCTAATATTCCCTAAAGGAAGAAGGTGTGCAGAGGCCTTGATCCACTGTTCTTAAAATTTCCTTGTAGGGACTTGAATCTCTTGTCCTCTCCTGGATCATGTCCTTAGAACAAGGCAGTGGATACTCTTTTTCTCCAGCCTGAACAGCGACTCGGGAAACCAAACAATATCTGTCAGAAGGAATGAGGGCAGGGACTGAGGTCAATAATATGGGAGCTCATAAAACTTTAGGATAAAAAAAAGGAACAAAACACGAGCTCTTCACTTTTGGGAGTCAATCCTGTGATACATTGGATCTAAGAAGAGCAAGACCTCCTGTCTCTCTTGAGGTTTGCACAGGGCCAAATGTGGCCCCAAATGTGCCTTGAGACTGCGGGCTCCCCACACTCCCCATCAAGGAGAGCGTGGGCAAACACCTGCTGGCAACACCAACACCGCTTAGAGAACAAACCAAGACTTGGTAGGATCCTGAGAAGCCTCAGACATGAGGAAGATGCCAGCTTGCTCAGCCCTGCAGGAGTGAAGTACACCTGGGTGTGCCCCAGTGCAGCACTGCGGGATGAGAGAGGCATCAACGTGGTCAGAAAGCAGCTAAGGGGCGGTCTGACCATCTGTGGTTGTGAGTTGTACACCAGAGGCACTGGAGCTGCTCTTGCTGTGGGTATATTCTGCACCTGTGTTTCTGCCCGTTGGTTTTGGCACAGTACCTCCACACGGACTCTGGCCCCATGTCGTATGGTCCCATAGGAAAAGCAGCGCATCTTGGTCCTGGAACTGTGCTCACGTCTGAGTATGCCTGGGACTTGATGCCAAAACTGGGGTGACTCAGTGCTCTGGGCCCTTACACTGAGGGGCTGTGTCACAGCCTGGTTGGGTCTGAATGCTCACATCCCCATGAGGATGTGTTCCTTGGTTCTAAGGTTTGCGACGACTGGGACATAGAAATAATTGCTCATCTCCATGAAAAAGAAAAGAAGGATAACTTAGGAGTCTCTGAGTTCCTGAGCTAAAAGCCAGGCCCTGCCACACTATGCTGAGGCCCATTTCTGGTGGGCAACTCTGGAGGTGCCTGCTGCCTCCCAGCTCCAGAAGAGACACCTGGAACGGAGTGACCGGGCGTAGCACAGCATTCACTGCAAAGCGATCTGGTCAAAAATCTGTCAGGCGTCAGGATTTCTGGTTCACACCGGTATCATGTGTACCAATCTGCTGTAAAACCACCAACACAGCTCTTAAAACATATTACTAGGGACAATTAAACAGCAGAGAGTGCTCAGGATTAGAAGAGCTGCAAGGCTCACACTCCCCAAATATCAACACATAATTGACAGTATATGCATTATGGCATTCCTTAAAGAACATAAATATGTAATGGAGATTTCCACCAAGAGGCCAGACTTTTATTTACTTAGGAAACAATTAATTTGAACTCTGCTGGAATCCACACAATGGACGCTCCAGGAGTCAGCAGTGCACAGATTTCTTGGAAGTGCCACGTTCAGAGCAAATTAACACGGTCTCAAGAGCCAGCTTCAAGACAACTCTCTCACAGACACAAGGCATCGGCCACGAAGCAGAACACGAGACATCAGGCATCGCATGACATCAGGTAGCACATTTCCATTTATTTGCCTTTCTTCAAGAACTCTAACTCACCGGTGAGCAAAGGAGTGCATACAAGATGTACAAGAAAAGATTAAAAGAGACTTCTTTATCACTGTATTCTGTGGCATGAAGGGCCACAACCTCTGTTTTTTTTTTTTCCTTTTTCTTTTTAAAAGGATACGTTTTTGTGCTCTGGCTGATGTGTTACAGCCCAGAGAACAACCTGCCCTTCTACAGGAATCTCTTGAGTCATTTACTAGGCTGCATTACTAAGTAAATGCTGCCAGATGCAGCAACAGAATTTTACCAGACACTTGTCAGTTTGTGAATCCCTAAGTTTAGAAAGACAGTAAGAAATCAACTGCAGAGCGATGGGGACAGGGAGAGGTTGTTGGGGTTTCTTCTCCCCTGCAGCAGATTCCTACCTGTTGTAAACTGTTGTGTTTCTATACTTCAGTACAGCTGAGGCTCTGCCCTAGACATACAAAGTTTGCCCATGGTCTGATTCAACACGTTAGTAGCTTTCACGTGTAATATTAAAACCCCAGGTTTGTGTCCTACTGTCCTTCACATGATGCTCTGTCTGTTCACGTCCACATTGTATGTTGATGAATTGGAACAGCCTCGGCCAAAATCAATAAAAATGCCTTCAGAATCAGAGTCAATTGACTCTAAAATCTGATCCACTATGTTCTCAGGGCTAGAAGAAGGAACTGGAATCAAGGAAGGGTCCCTCTCCAGCTCGAAAGGCCTATGTGGGTCGTCCATTGAGTGGAAGTGTCCTTTCTGCTGCTCTGCTGTGCTGAGCTTGCCAGAGCACTGCGCTGACCCAGCACTGGACCGCTCCTGGTCGGACAGCGAGTTTTTCGTGGCTGTCATGGAGCTCTTGGAACCGTTGTCCATGATGGTGGTGAGGTTGGAGTACCCCTGGAGCTCCAGACAGGAGGTCATTTCTGAAACAGAGTGTCTTCGGATGCTTGTTCCATTGGCAGCCATGTTCTCTGTTTCATACTCAGCCACTGGCGTCAGCAGCGGATTATTGTAGCTTTTTGATCGCACCACGGGGTTCTTGGCAAGGATGTCACCCGACTTGGAACGCCTAAAGAACCGCTTCTCTGTAAGTAAAGAAAGATCCAGAATAATATCTATAAGGTCTCCCATTTCTGCAGTATTAATGAGTGTTCAAAATAAAAGTTAAGGCGCAAATATTCACAAGCTTTTTTTGTATGACGAGAACATTTTTAAAAGAATACATTTTGCTGGTTTTATAGATCCATAGGTATCAGATTTCCTAGACTTCTTAATTATATTGAATACCTCAAACCTATTTTAAAAAAAGAATCTGAAATTCCCTTACAGTCATACAATTTCAACAGCTGGAGTAAAACAATAAATATTGCAGGAGACTTGATGTGCAATTGCAAATACTTTAAGCTACGACAGAATGTCAAATTTTGTTCTTGTTCTGGCTATAAAGATCATCACTAATTTCCAGCAGTTGAAAGCTAACTTTTTAGGACTGATGGCATTGATTTCTATTTAACTTTACCTCCACTTCTGCTTTCAGATCTCACTTCTTCAATCGAAATCAAAAGTGCTTTGCAGAGACAGCGCAACCAAACTGCACAAGAAAGCAGGGAACCAGCCACCCACCCTAGGAAAATCACAGCTCTTCAAATTTGGATTAAGACATACACTTCTACTAAATTTTTCTGGAAAAACTTTGATTCAAAGCATCGTCTGGTGACCACACAGAGAGAGAACACCAAGAGCCTTTGGAAATGGTCACTGGAGGGCAGTGCTCAAAGCAACTTTATTGGGAAACTAAGCTGCACCCAGTCCTGCAGTAGTTTTATTAACGCTGTTCTTAACTGAATGGGTTCTTTCCAAAGAATGAGCGGTAGGTGGCAGCAAGTGAGCACAGAGATCCTCCACCAGTGGGTTAGGGCTGGAGTACTCTCCTGCAGCTGGATCAAAACGATCACCATGCAAAGGTTTTGCAGATTTCATTGCTCTGCCTCACTTGTGCTGAAAAAAAAAAAATTGTGGTGTGACTGTTGGGCCTGACTTCTGAAGCTTTCTCCCTGCCACTCACACTTCCCCATCCTCATGAAAGGTGCAGGGCTGGAGGAGGGAATTGAGTTATAGTCTGGAAGTCAACCACAGCCACTGCAAATAAAAAAAATGCTTTAAGTTAGGATGCATAGTATATGTTCATCTCCAAACTATGAGATTCCCTTTACAAATGCCTTTCTCTTCTAAAGCTACACCTGTGTTTACTCACACACAATGCCAATCGCAGCAATGAAAAAACACTTTCTGTAGTTAAGATCACAATTCACAGTTGTTTCAGTCTCAGCAGTAAAATCAACCGAGACAGGTTCACTTTGGGACTTGTCAGGAACTTTACCTGGCAAACAGAAAAGGGGCAGCCCTGCCACAGGAACTCTGGCTTTTTGGTCACACTACAGTTCTGTGTGAGGGGAAAGCTGGGTGTGCTCACTAGATGGGGAAGAAAAGGGATCAGTGGCCTCACCAGCCCCACAGAAAATAACATCACAGCTTTAAATCATACTGGAAAAAACAGTTGAACAGGACTAGACCCATTAGTTTAAAAGCAGCAGTGGCTTATGCTCTGAGCTTCCTTGGATTCAGGTTCATTGAGCAGAGCAGGATCTATTTGGGGTACTTCTGCAGATCTACACCACATACTCAGCAAGGCAGAGAGCCCAATTCAACAAAACCTTCCTGATTTCTGCGGTCATACAATATAGCATTTATTTTCTAATAATCTATTTCACTGAAGTTTTATTCTCTTTGAGTGCATTTTTTCTGCCTTGACGTATAAAAGCCTTTATTCAGAAAACAATTTGGGGCTCTGTTTAAATGCTTGTGGCCTTTTAATGGCAAGCAACAAATACAAAGTAGTAATCCTAAACCATTTTCCATAAAAACTGGCCTGTATTTATTCACATGCAACTGATTTGTTTCTTAAATGCCTACTGCAATACAAGTGCTTTTCCATTCAGCTTCAGAGGAAAATCCGCTACCTAACTGACCATTTCTGACAAGCAAACAGATGAAATTGACCGCAGAGAAATCACACAATTTAACTTATTTTCTCCTCTGTTTTCTCTATTCAAGTAGGCCATCACAGTATTTACATGAAAATATTCAGGTACAACCACATTTCCTTGTCGATTTACGCTGGTGGTATTCCCCTTGCATTTTCAACAGACTGCATTCTTCAGAGGGGTTTTCAAAAGACCTTCCTCTTGGCCTAATCTTGCCTTCACAGCAGTCACCGAATGCTTCAGAGCACAAGGAATGGCACAAGGAATCCAAGACGACAAGTTGGAAGGGACTCTGCCATCAGGCAGGAAGACATTTATCCACTTTGTTCCTTATGGGTGACTATGTATGTGACTTATGTATGTGACACGTTAATAGCACCTCTAGCAGTAAACACTCAACAGCCTCCACAGACAGTGTATTCCAGCACCTAACCAACGCAGCCTTAGAGATTTTCCCTTCCACGTTATCTGAATTTCCCTTGATATCTGCGCTCTACTCTTATCTTCCACTCTGCAGAGACCTGATACATATTTGAAGGCTTATCACTTGGTCTCCTCTGAGACAAATTCCCACTCTTTCCTGCTTTAAATAACCCTGTACAAACTTTGTGCACTAGTGAACATACACTACTCAGCACTCCAGAAATGGCTTATTTCTTCCTCTCTCTGTCTATAAGGCATCCTGTGCTAAAACTCTCTCCTTAGAAGGTAAAGTGGAAAAGCTGAGCACACTCCAGATTCACAGATTTAAAGGAGTGAGTGCTGCTTTTGCCTTCTGCCCCTGGCAAATCGCCATAACTTTGCATATGGCATGACCTTAGAAAAGTGGCATGGTCGTACTGCTCAGCCTCCCTTCATGCGTGCCCTGGGTCTGTGTGGACCAAGGTTTTGGTGACACCTCTCTGTTCTGCGCCAAATCAAGCTGCTGTTATTCTTACCTAGGATACAGGAAGAGTGTGTAAAGGGTCCATCGCTGGAATACAGACCGTAGGTGCCCAAATAAGGTGAAACCACTTTCTGGATCAGGGATTCCAGTTTCAAATAATCTTCAGTCACACCTTTTGACTCGTGAACCCCCTGAAAGAGAAAGAAAACCATGATGAGCGCTGTCTCCTCCAACCACAACCCCTCCTTGCTCACCACAGCAAGCAGAGAGGCAGTGAGCATTTTCATTAAACCACACAGCCTGGGTACACTGCAATGCAGTAGGTTTCTTTCTACAACTGCTTCATCTTCCTGTACAGCCAAGAGATGTGAGTTGAACAAGAGACTCACCACGCAGCACTGCGCAGATGCTCAGAAGGAGACAGGAGCTATTTCCAGGAGTTTAAAATGCAGGCTTTTAGAAGTGTCCTGCCTAGTCCCCCACCACTCTGGGATGGTGGGGGATGAGGTCTGTGGAGACCAATTAAGACCAGCCCTAGACTTCTTGTTATTTGCAATTCCATACTGGCTTCCTGAACAAAAGATGAGTGCCCACCACCAAGCACTGCACCTGCAGCTGGTACCACACGGTGGCACTGCCATGTAAGCAATACAACAGGGCTAAGGAAAAGGTGAAACTGACTCAGAATTATTTCTTCCAGGATACTGTCAACAAAAAAACATTCATTGTGAAGGGGTCTGTATCTCCTTCCTCTCTCCTTCCTTTCACATACCAGTGCAAGGGACACAAAAATCAAAAAACCCAGGCAAAAGTCACATTATAACCAGCAATGGCAAGAATCTTAAGCTCTTAACTTTGCACTTCCATCCACTGAGGAGGTGACAGGCAAACCCTGCAGATCTGCAGTCTCCCTTCCACTTAGAGCTGCAGTGTGTGTGCTCCTGCGCTGAGCACTGCCCTATATACTCACGTGCAGGATTCCTCTTGCTACCTGAAGCGTGTTCTCCTATGATGTACATTTGACATATCTTGTTGCAGAATTAAGAACCTAAATGTCACACTCAGTGGGATTTTGTTTGAATTTAGTTGAATTCCAGGTTTTGTAACATGGCCCTGAATTATTGTAAACAGACCAAGAAACAACACGTTAGGATGAAAGCCTCCTGAGAGCCAGATGCAGATCAAATGAGTAAAATTGCATTTCCTTTAGTACGCGACAGGATCCTGATGTTCTGGATGTATTTGCTGCTCAGTACAATTCACCAGTGTCCACAAATGACTGTCAGCCTGCAATGTGCCTGTGAAGGGCTTGCTTCACCCTCTGGCCGCTGCACTGCCTGAATGACAGCTGACATTCCCTGACAGAAGTTTTTGAATGAAAAACAAATAAAATCCAGCAGAGAGTACACAGAATCTCAATTCCAATTCAGAGGGCTTCAGATAATGAGTAACAATCTTTGGAGATGTGCTATGTCGTGTAAAACTTTCAGAGATTCACAAATACAAGTGTGAATACAAGTGCATATGCTGTGAGTCCGAAAGCTTGCAAACACCAAAATAACTACAGAATGAATCCATAGCTGCCCAACCAAATAAAACCAGACAAAAACATCACAGGAATAATTCAGAAGGCTTAGCGAAGGTGCACATACTATTTCCAAGTTACTGAGGCCTGCACTAGAGAAATGGTTTCAAACAACAGGAGGATGGCTACTTTTTCACACTGAGATCTTTTCAGACCTCAGATGGGTCTGGGAAGGTGCGAAGGTGTGTGCCTTGTACCCTACTATGTATTCCTGATCCCATCCCACTCATAACCCACTGACAAAGATCAAGACGTTAGGCCACCCACTCCAAGTGCCCAGTCCAATGACACTGGGAACAAGTCTTCTAAATGTGAAATATAAAACTTGTGGCAAAAGCAAGTGATATTTAGCATCGCCCATACCCAGAATTTGAGGTAAGGCTTTATGCACTTTTCTGCTACTTAAGTATTTTTGGTACTTGTGAAAGAGGGCAGCTAAACATCAGCTGTGGAGAAAGGAACACAGTAATTCTCTAGTCCCATGCTGCCCACAACACAACCCTGACCACCAGCAGAACTGTCATACTGTATGAGTGATAGAAGCATCTCTGCTCAGTGGCATCGTATGGCTGACTTCCTATCAGTCTCACACACCTGAAGATTTTTTGTTTTCCTTTGCTGCTCCCTGCTCACTGGCAGTGGAAATGCCTTCTCCTCTCAAACTCCCAAATCCTTAAGCACTTGCATTGGTTTCTTCTCCAGCCCTGCCCTCACCTCTATTCCTTCTCCCCAGCAGCAGTGCAGGACTCCAGCCCCTTGTTCACTTCAGTTTTAGTTACCACCTGTCAAGTGAAGAGGCCACAAAATAGCACTTACACAGCGTCAACCCACCCACTATTAGCACAGCCAGCCATTGGTCTTACTCCTCAGTTCTGCCATCACTCACGGGATGCTTTCCAAAACACACTGAGAAGTCAGACAACATCTGGCATCCGCTGGAGCTCTGCTCTGTACCTTGGCACAGCTGTGTTGCCTCCACCTGCAACATCCTTCCCATGACAGCTGTTGTTGCTGGCCTTCCTGAAGGCAGCTCCCTCGAACCAGTTTTGCAAAGGCTCAGCAGCGGTCTGCAGCTCCTGTTAGGGCAGGAACAGCAGGCTGCACACCACATGCTGGACGTGTACACAATGTGTCAAAATGTTGTTTCTCCTGCATTTCTTTCTGCTGGGTTAGTCAGCAACAAACTTATTCCCCCAGGCCTCCATTTAACGTCTGGTGGAGGTTTTAGAATGGTGCAAAGTATGATCATAGATGCTTCATACACCTGTATGTAAACGTATCTGTACAGATATCTATGTATACATGGATAGATACCTATACATCTATCTACATAGGTATCTATATATACAGGAACATTTGTAAATTCTGCTATAGGTCCTTTGCCAAATGTGTATGTGATTGTGCTTAAAAAGACAAAATTAGCTTTAGATTAAAGCCAACTCAGGACTGTTATCCATATCACAATAGTTTCTGACAAATGGATGGCAGGACTTACACGGCCAACAACAAAAGTGTTTTCCTGTTATGTTGGCAACTCATGGTTCCTCTTACACTTACTGCTTGCTGTCTCAGTAGACTGGCATGTCACTAAGTAGCAAAAAAGCAACAGTCAGATCTAGCAGGACGGCTGCTTAGCTTTCAGGAAACCGTACTGTAATTCAGAGAAAAAAATGGAAACTTGGAACATTATCAATAAAACAGAGGCTCTAGCCTTATCTTTAATGCAATATTTGCTCTGCAGTCATGCAAAAATTTACTTTAAAAGAACTCTGCCCTTTCCTGAACTCAATTTCATTTTAGCAGGACAGTTTCATGCTTCTCTGCAAGCATTAGATGTATCTATTACCTCATTATCTTTGGAAGGATTGCCGTGTACCAATGTGGCAAGCCTGCCCTACTCCCAACGTATTGATAAGGGGGATATGAGTCTTGAATAGGTGAATACCACTGCAAATGGGAGAAGTCTGTACTCAGCATCCACAAGGAGACCCATATTTCTGCATGTAACACAGAATCCAAATCCCTGCTTCATTAACCTGTAATAAAATCATTTAGAAACAGAGAATGATATATAGCAGCTTGAAAGCATTAAAGGGACCCTATGCACTACTATTTTATATATATATATATCTGTAAGCACTCCCAGAAGGGCCATGTTCACAGAAGACCACTGGTTATCAGGCAGCTCTTTTAGGAAGTTCTGCCCTCTCTGCTGGAGCGTGCCCCCATCCACCAGACCGCAGCCCACCAGACCCTAAGGCATCCATCCCAGTGAGGACAGAGGCACTGGACCACTCATGTTTCCATCACTGCCACTGCAGCAAGCTAACCACAAACTCCCACTGACTTTTTAAAGGACACACAGGCTTCATATGAAAGCACAAAGGAAAGTGATAAATTCGTCCTGGCACTGCTAATAAATGTCCAGAAGAAGAGTGTGGGGTTCAGTAAACCCACGTGAGGCCTCAGGCTCCTTGTTAAATACACAAGACTCCTCTAAGCCTCAAAGTGGTCCTAAAAGTGGGCCGAAGTCCAGGCATGCATTTAAGGACTTGTAGAGCCTCTTCAAACTTGCCTATGGTTAAGGTTTATGGATTTGACCTTTAGCAAACTGTATAACATAGATGGATTGCTTCAGAGATTTTTTAACAAACATATTAACAAAAAATACTATTAATCCACTCTAAACATTTTATCGAAGTGTAGACTACACAACTTGCGAAGTTGATAGAAAGGCAATCTCTATTTAGGTAACATTTGCCATAATTTTTCTTACCAGGAAAAAAAAAAAGTATCAAGCATCCTTGCTTTACTTTTTTGTGGCAATGAAATAACCACAAACACAATTCTTTACTTCTGTATCCTATGACAAACTTTTTAACATCCTGCTCTTTTCCTCATGGGCAGCCAGCAGCGACACTGCACGAAGGCTGGCAGACCAGCCCTCCTCTGAACTCATGCTCCCTGAGGCTCCCCCTCTCTTTTTTGTTCATCACAGTAACTGAAATTCTTTCATTTTTGGTAACAAAGATACTTAAAATACAGCCTTATAGAACCAGCACTTCCAAATGAGTGCTGCTGATAGTCTGGTATGTCTCATTAGACAGCCTGGCTAAAGTAGGACACAGTTTTAGGCTTCCCATATTCCTGTAAGCAGATGCAGGACTTCTTCGGAAAAGACCTGGTTTGTGAAACCCTGACGTGCATCAGAAAGAGAGCTGGTTTGGTGCCCTGCTTGCTGCTTATGCCTCTTGCTTCTCACCCCAACAACTGGATGCAAAGCTGCATGTCTCCTTTTTACCTGTATCAGGGTGCAAAGAGGCGGCAAAACTTTAAGGTTTGGTGGCAGAAAGTGGTAACAAATCCCTACTGTCAATAGGGAAGATTAATAATGAAATACAGCCCCAGCAGGAGAGACTACTCCTGGGCCACAGAGCAGGCTGCAGGAGTTTCTGCACCGTCACTCCATGAATTGCAGGCTGCTCACACAACCTTGCTAGTACAGCAACAAGCAGAATAAAGATGAAATTTTTCTCTCGAGTACTTCTGGCAGGCAGAGCAATCACAAGCAAAAGAACGGTGTATTCACAGCTTCATAGAATCATAGAATGGTTCAGGTTGGAATGGACCTTAGAGATCATCTTGTTCCAACTCCCCTGCCATGGGCAAGGACACCTCCCACTAGACCAGGTTGCCCAAAGCCCCATCCAGCCTGGCTTTGAATACTTCCAGGGAGGGGGCATCAACGACTTCTCTGGGCAACCTGTTCCAGTGTCTCACCACCCTCACGGTGAAGAATTTCCTCCTTATATGTAGTCTAAATCTACCCTCTTCCACTTTATAACCATTACCCCTTGTCCTGTCATTATCTATCCTTGTAAAAAGCCCCTCCCCAGCTTTCCTGTAGGTCCCCTTCAGGTACTGGAAGGCTGCTATCAGGTCCAGTTTCATCCAGCTTTCTTGAAAGTTTGGAGATTGGTGGGTTACGTTGGCTCAAAAATGGCTTATCCTAAAAATCCAGCAGCACATTGCCCTCTTGATGGCAAGCAAAGTACCAGATCAGAGAACTGAGCACAGAAATCACAACAGTTGGAGACAAAAAAGGTACAGTGAAAGCTCACACATGCCAAGGGGGGGGGAACAAAGCTAGCTGCTGGCTGCTCTTTTTGCCTTCAGCTTCTCCTGGCTGCTCTTTGTTGATGCTTGGCTCATGTTACTCCGCTTCAGTGTTTTAGCTGGATTTCCACATGGCCATCACTCTCCTATATCCAACTCCTTTTGTTTCAATCCTTCACTTCATCCCCTTGCCACCACTCTCTCCTAATACCCCACATCCATCCTCAGCTCCTTTTTCAGACCCCGTGCAAGCTCCCCACCACCTGCCGGGCCCCTCTGCGCTCATCTTGACTGCAGGCTGCTTTGGTTCTGAACAACTGCAACTTGCCCCACTTAACTCCTCACTAATTTCTGTGTGAAAATAAGCATGAACAACCATTAAATGCCAAACCGCTTCTAAGTGACCAACAATAACTTAAAGAGTTTTGCTCAGAACTTACGAAAGATGACTGGTCCTTTACAGTTTCCAGTTCTGACTAATAACTTCCACCACTAGCAACGCCCAGAAACAGTGGTCCCAGTCAGTTGCTTCTCATTTCCCTCTTTAGCATAGAGCATTATAGGACCATTTACCTAATAAATTATAGATGGAAAGTTGTCTCCAGTGTCTAAGTGCACCCAAACAGCTGGACACAATGCTGACATCGGGGGCTGACTACCTCAGCCCAACCTGCACGTGTAGAAGTGCTGAAGTGTACACAGGTCATTGATTACATGACTGTAGTACTCTTAACTTCAGCTTTTAACGTTCCAGCTGATCAGCATGTTTACATGAATAAATACTGGGGTAGGAGATTGCCTCCTACTTCAACTGTGACTAACTGCTGAATAGCAGCATGGGGAACACCAAGCAGGAACAGCCACAAGCCAGATCCTGGGTTACCACCTTATGGACTCTGGAAAGAAAGGAGCAGAAACCAGACTTCTGGGTTAAGTCATCGTAGCAATCATTACTCTTGGTGTCTTGATGACCTAGGAGAGTGAAGTCCTCTGCCCACACGACAGGAAGCAGCTGTATACGGCTCAGCTCTTGGCCAAAAAACATACCCTGAGAATTAGGCTGCTGGGACATCCTCAGCCTGGGTCTGCTTGGTCATCCTTACCCACTGGCTGCTACCAACAAAATGCAGTCCTGCCCTGGTTCTACATGAAAGGAAGCGCTGCAGGAAGCACTCAGCACTCACAGGCCCAAATGCAAAATGAGGTCCTGGCCTTGTGAACTGCCCTGTCTTAACTGCACAGGAAAACAGCTAAGAAATGTAGCTCTTTTCTGCTAAAACCCAGCAGGTTATTTGCAGGAAAGAGTAATGCATTAAGAAATGCATTTATCTTTCACTAGGAAAGGGCCAGATCGGTATGACTGACACATGCAGTGCAGCAATCTGACAAATACTGGATAGTAATAGCAGCCCAACTACTCCCAGGGAAAACTGAAATTAGAAGTCACAAGCCGTCCCACAAGGCAGACACACAGAATAATATCGGTAGTGAAAACACGCATTGCTCAGCCAGTCCTGCAGGTGGAGAAGTGATAAGGGTGCACAGGCTGCAGCGTACACCCTGGTGACCACACGACAGCAAGATCTGCCTCTTACTTCAGTCAAAGAGATAGCACCAGCGTTCCTTGTGAGAGATGAGGCAAAACGTGCCCTCACAGGCCATGACTGCTTCTCACGCTACGCTGGAGAGTGTAACACCTTCTGTGGCACCATATCTAGCCTTCTCAAATTTGAAGCAAGGCAGCAGCAACCCTGACTCAGGGAGGGCATGAAATCACTGCAGGGATGGTGTGGGGACTGGTGGGCCACCAGGCTGTCCTCCTGTGCACAGCTGTTCTTACTGCACTGCTGAGCACCATGTGAGCCTCCCCCTCACGTCTCCTCCATCCTCAGCTGACTTGCACAATACTGTACTGAAAAACTCACAGACCGTGTTCTTATACTCCCTGCAGCAACTGCAGGGCTCCCATCAGAATGAGGATGCCCTAAGCAGCTGGATACACTGTGCCTCCCCATTGCCCACCTTGTGCCCTGGGAATCAGCCCTGCAGAGCAGATCCCCCAGTGCTATACAACTGGAACTGCATTTGTGGAGCAGCATCTGGCCTCCATTTACACATGGATAAAGGCAAACTCATGAGTGAACTTCTGGAGATATCAGATGTGATAACTGATTCTTCTTTGCCTTCCCAATCTTGACACCAAAGGCGACACAGTACATAGAATCAGCTGCTCAGTGTTAGACCAAAGTTCACTAAATTCAACATTTTGTCGCTAACTGTGATAGCAGGAGAAGTGCATGAAAGAACAAAAAAGGAAATAGGGTATGCATAATGGGCTTTCTTGTAGAAAACGTTGATGCTTCAAGGAAGCGGTGATGTAAAAATCTACTGTACGGCAATTTCCAGAAGCCCTTAAGCAAAAAGTATCTGTGCTAGAAACTATTTAACCACTGAGATGGAGATGGTGAATAATTGATAGGATTATTAGTTTCCAAAAATAATAATATTAAAAAAAAGAACATCTTAACCAATGAGTCCTCTGAACAGGGGCGAGGATAGATTTCTTCAGCACTTTTGCAAAGCACCTTCCTTGTGTAGTTGCATCTTTCCTCTTGTGAGTGCAATGGTGAATTCTTCTGCTGTCCTAGGAGGGAAGATTGGGCTGTTGGCAACAATTATGCAGCCCAACTCTGAACGCTAGTCACAGTTAGTGAAACTGTGCTGGGTGACATCAGCTGGCAGACTGACTCAGGCCACCAAAGGGTGCAAGCAAGGTGACAACAGATATGAGATGGAAAGAGTGGGTACTTTTTCCAGTTACATCAATGAAACCCTAATAATTTTGCACTGGCTTAAATGAAGCTTGGCATTTCTTGGAGGACTTTCCATCTGAGAGCTCCAAGGCCCATAGAGACACTGAAACAAACTCTGTGAGCTCACTTGGAGGGACAATGTGATCAACAGGTGTCTTTTGAAAAGTGATCTGGGTAAAGGGAACACCCTGTATCAAACTAACTGGGTGCAGAGAAGGGTTGAAGACTGGGAGTTTGAACTACCAGGTCCTGCCTCTAGCCCACTCATTTGCGTTTGCCAGCCTTGACCAAAAATTCCAGTTACTTCCTCCTGGGTTCCCCCAATGATTCATGCCACTTGCATCCCAAGCAGACAGCTCAGACGTTTTTAGCCCTTAGGAAACAGACTCAAAACAGAATCAAAACTGCTTCAAGCAGGGACTACATTTTGCTTTGAGTCTGCACTGACAAAGCTGAGCCTGATGCACCTGAACTATGCGCGCCCCTGTCCCAAGAAGGTTTTTCTCTGCAGCAGCCTAAAGGCTGCTGGGGTGGGGAAAACAGAGGGCCCACTCTTCACAGACCAGAACAAGCTGAAAGAAAACTGCTTCCCCTGAGAATTCTCAGCTCTGGGGAGGGGGCAATAATTCATGGATAATTCAGGATAATTCATTTTCAGTAATGTGTGTTCCCAACCAGGTATATCTGGTGCCTGGAAGAAATGTGAAGAATAGGACTTATGCATCAAACATTCAGAATCAGAATGACCCCGATTAAGTTAATGATTTCATACTGTTTTACAGCCACTAAAGGCCATGCCCTACGCATTACATGTCCGTTTCTATACAGCGGTAGCTTTCTCGCTTGTGTTGGAGTGACACAGCCACACAGGTGATGGCTACATGGTTATGAGCCCCTGGCAGCGTTGCCTCACATCGTTTTTTCCTCATTTTGCTTTATCCTAAACCACAGGCACAATGGTAAAGCCTTGAATATTTGAAGGGTTAAACACGTCTGGTCTCATCCCTGCCTCTTGCTTTTCACATAGCAACAGTGCTCAGGAAGGGAGAGGCAGAGAGGCTTGCCAGTGCGGTACTGACAGAAGTCAGCACTTCAGATCCCTGTGACTGCCTCAGAAATAAAGATCTTGTCATATTCACTTTAATCTCCAGCAAGCGCCAAGTTCTGTCACTGTCAGCGTGAGAAGCAGAGCTGTCTCTCTCTTCCTTTCATTGGTGGCACTGAGACACAGACAAAAGATAAGGGAGACAAAACAGCCAGACGCGGTTTGTGTTAGGCTGCTGAGAGTTTTTCCAATGGCTCGACTGCACAAAGACAGCAATGAGATTTTTCTGTCCAGAAATGACCAAACACTAAGAAGATGCTAGCCTTCCTGTGACCCACAGAAATCCAATACACTGTTCTTCATGAAACTCTCATTTTATATGAGATTGCAAAAAACAAAGCAGAAGATGAAGACTGAAGATAAGTAAATGAACGATACAAAATGATTAGAAGTAAGGAAGTTACCTTGAGACTATAAATACAGCGGTTAGCATTCTGCAGAAGCTGAGCAGTCAGTTTGCTAACAAAGATTCACCAAAAATAATGGTATGCGTTTCTACTTCTACAGTTTCAGGGCCGGAGGTTGTCTGATTCCCAGCTAAGTGACTCCCCGGGGCACAGATGAGAACTGCAATCACTCCAGTAAAATAAGATAATGAGACTTTGAAACAACCCACCAAATGAATCTATGCATAAGTGAGCGTCTCTAAAGAGATGTTTATGGAATAAACTTGAGCTGGAGTTTGTCTGCTTTTCCAGATGCTATGGCACTGCCACATTACGTTCACAGGCAAACACAGGCACGCACAGAAGAGCAAGCGCAGCTCCATGCAGACATCGCCCTGTGAGTCACCAAATAATGAGATGTGACGTTTAGTGGCCAAGGGAGAGAAGCTGCTTGTTTCTTTCAGGCTCCCTCCTCAAGTCCTCTCTGATCTGTACATACTAAGCTCACCTCACCTTGCTGGGGAATTGATGACTTTTAACTCTGCGCATTCAAGTCTTTTTTGGAGCCTTGGCTCTGAGTTTCTTCTCATTGAACATTTATTAAAAGAAAATACATTGTGCATTTGTTTTCAGGTGGGGACTTGAACAGAAAAAAAAAATGGTAAAGCCCTCCCTCAGTGTACCCAGCCTCTTTTGAAGAGACATTCAAGAAACGCTTTTGAAGCTCTGCAAACACCAACCTGACTGCTGTTGCCTACTTGTGAGGGTTTCCAATACTGCCTTTCACAGCCACACTTCCCTCTTCAGTCATTAACGAGCATTCATCCCTCGGCATCCTCTCTGCTGATTCAACCTTTGCAAGGGACTCAGGAAAAGAACGCATGGAGTAGATTTTCTGGAACACTTGAACAGACTGGGCAGACACGTCAGCTGTGCCTTCTGAAGGTTTTTTCCCATGTTCGCTATTTCTGATGGAGACACGATTTCCATGCTCACCAACTCATCCCTGTGAGCCAGGAGGCAGCACCCTCCAGATCCCCCATCCACCCTACGGGATGCCTCCCCTTCCTCTACCCTGGCCACCTGTCACACTGACAACTCCACGCTGCAGCGCGTCAGCGAGACAGCACCTCTTGCAACAACTGTGGTAGATCAATGTGGAGGAGAAAACCGTGTGGCTGACGTCAATAGAAGCTCTGTTGTACCTCCTGAAGACACAACCCTGCTACTGAAACGAAAGTCATTTGTTTCCAAAGCTGACTGATGCTGTACGTCAATTTGCATGATAGCACACAGCCACCTGCTGGAACAATCCTTCTACTTGCTTCTGTTTTAAATGTTAGCAATACTGCAAAACACACAACCATATTCCACAACTTTTCAGACCAAATTACTGCCCAGTTCCTTTTCCGGAAAACAGGGGCTCGCGTTAGTGGAGCTGCAGTAGCTTCATGCTCCTTAAATACCCAGCCTCACATGATTCAGACTGCTTGAGAAACAGTGGAAATACCCCAGTGTTTCTTCAAAAGTTTTGTTCTCTGCAGCTAAACAATGAAACCACAAGAAAGGCTCATGAGTGATACAGGAGGAATGAGGGATTAATCTTCATTCTTGGAACCCAACAGGTGACCTGCAACGAGAGGACAAAGCCCTCACTGCCCTCTCTAGCGAACACTTGGATCGCTAAGAACAAGAAGGTATTATCTGCCATAAAGTCAGTTCTAGTAGGTTTGTCTTCTTGGTTTTTGTTGTGTTACCCATTTGCACTGGAAGGCTCTGTCTCTCCATGCTGGCAAGAAGGGAGATGCACTGTAGCAGAAGCAGCTGACAGCTCTTAGCTTTACAAGGAGCAGAAATTAATTTGGTGTTATGTGAGAGCCACTTTGAGTGCAACAGCTGTATTTTGCAAAATACCCTGACAGATTTCAGCCAGGCTGAGCTACAGCTCTTTTGCCAGTGTCTGTTCAATTGCAGTTTGCTTGCTTTTTCCAAAAATGCATTTGGATTAGGGAGCACTCAAGAGCACCAGCGCTGAAGTAGAGGCAGGCAGGCAGCCTCCCCTCCCCACGCCTCTTCTCACCACGGTTCCCATCCTGTTTCTGACGAATGCCTGTGTCTCAGCAAGCCATGCAGCAATGGCCAGTCAGCTTGCTCATAGCTGCAGCACGGCCGCTGGGTACCAGGTCGCTCCACGCTGCCTGGCTCCAGGCAGGCGCATCCCACCTGGCACCCCAGGGAGACTGGCTGCACAGAGCCAGTAGCTCACTGGAAACAGCAGAGGCTGGTTACAGATAGCCATTTCAATCAAAGAGCCTAATCTGAAGCCTGCGCAGTCACATGATTAACTGTTTGCCTTTTAATTGCCTGTAATTACTGGGTAGTGGCAAGTTAATGAATTTTGCAGTACGCGTATCGCTGTGCCGTCCAGTTGTTACATCTGCAGCCACAACAGAGCTAAGGGCACGGCTGCGAAACTCCTGATAGAAAACATTTCACCCTCCCCACTCGCCACGGGAGAGAGGATGACTCTGAGAGACTCACTCAGCCACTCCCATCTTCTGCAGATTGCAATGCAGCGCCTTTTATTTTGGAAGAAATGTACCGCAAAGCAATTACCCTCTGCACAAGCCTCTGTGCCACCAGCCTGCTACACGCTGTCCTGTGGGCTGCCGGCTCCAGCAGCTGCAGGAGGGGCAAGGCAAGGCCTGGGGAAAGGCTTGGGTGGCACTTCAGAGCAGGAGCCTCCATAGCTTTCACAACTCTTCGCCTTCCCAAAGCACTTTCTAGGGAGATGTCAGAGGCAAGGAAATTCTGTGCAGTTTGTTTTAATCACCTCGTTGTCTCAAGAAGAAAATTATGGCTTCCCATAATAATAAAATCCTATAGCATAGTTGTAGAAACAGGCAAACAACAAAACCCCAGGAGAAATCATTCCTGAAGGAAAGAGAACAGCTGTCAGAGTTGCTTCCAAACAATTCATGCAGGGAACGATTTGTTTTGCTCCTCTGTATTTACGTATGTGGGACTTTCCCACTACACTGGCACTCGCATCGGTGTGGGCAGACTGCTCCCATCCCGACACCCGGGGACAGCCCTTTCTCAGGCTCATATCTCTGGACATGCCCATCTGTCCCCAAACCCTCTGGCTGCCCGCTTCACAGCACCTGCATTTCCACTGCCTCCCTGTAACTCGACGCTGCCTCCAGGAGGCCTCAGCCTTTTGGGCACCACCAGGAGACACTCGCTGCTCATGGCCAACTAACGGGCCCCGCTGTGTGTGCCGGCACACTGCAACAGGCTGCTCCTGGGGCCTGGGCTGGTTTGGGTCTGACTGGAAATCCATGGGGAGCTGTCTCTGAAAACCATGGGGAAGCCCACACATGGAACATTACAGAACAACCCTGTCCAGTCAGCTTTCTGCTGTGGCAAATGTAGTGTTAGCTCTCCTTGTGAGCAACGCCAGGTGAACCCAAGCAGGAAACGTTGCCCACAGTGACCCTGCCTGCTGCATCAGCTGGCCTTGCTACCTGCATGGAATCACCACGGGCACCAAGACCCAGCTGTCCTCCTCCACCCAGTGCCGGGTGTCACCGCGGCTGCAGCTGGCAGGTGCCACGCAGGGCCTGGTGGCACTGGGACAGCTCCTGGGTCAGTGGCTGCAAGGGCTGGTAAGTGACTGCTGCTCCTGGGAACCCCAGAGCAGGGCCTGGGCAATGCAGCTGCTGCGGCGGCTTTGTCTACCTGGGGGCACTCAGGAACATGAGATAATATTCACTGAGAACAGGAAGCTGTTTACAGGAGTTGTGCGTACGCCTCTGAAGTAGAATTAAAGTGCCATTAATTTAACTTGCCCCCCCTCCCAGTCCTTTAATTCTCAGAATGAGTATCCATACAGAGTTTTAATGAGGTTTAATTAATCTTCTTTTAAAGGTAGCTTAACTTTCTTATGTTCCCCCCGTAGACAAGCCATGAATTACAGTACTAAAGCATCCTGCCTCAAAAGATTCTTGCACCGTGGGAACATTCCCTGCTCAGAGTTTTCAATGGTCAAAATTTCTATACTATCTTTTATACTGGGTTTAGTCCACTGGCCAAAGTGGGCCCACAAAAGGCATTTGTAAGAACTAATGCAATTAGTTAAAGCATTCTACCACTCACCCGATATAATTACAGGATCTGCAGGGACGTTCTAATTCAAGTTAAAAATGATTTTACAAATTTAACTCTATTTTATTGGTACAGGATTTGCTTAACAATGAACGTGCACTGGTTTTAATAGGCCATCTTCATAAATGGAGGCAAACTCCAGGGCAGATATGTATTTTAGTAAGGACTGCTTGGTGTAGCTCAGTTTAAACATGTATCTACCTGGCTTGAGCAGGAACAATTCACTCTTAGGACAATGCCACAGTGCAACAGGGCATGCAAGCAGTCAGTGCATGCAGAGCTCCTGAGGGGCAGGAAAACAGCCGGGCAGACAGCTCCAGAAACCTTTGGTTAACTGACTGGTGCTCCTCACAGAACATCAAGCGACGTACTCTCAAAATGCACCATGAGTGCACGCCCAAAGGGAGCTTGCACAATGCAAAGTGCCTTCTGAAGCAATTGTGCTTAATTGGTACAGGCAAGGCTGTGGCCACGTTCCCTTCAACTAGCTTACACTGCCTTTCTGTTAAGAGGATGGACAAGGTGCACATTTGAAGGACTACGCCAGGCCATTCACAAGACAGGTTCATATCCAGCACAAACAAAACAATCAGAACAGTTTGTGTTGCTTTCCTTTTTTCTTCACTGCTTAAGGTTACAGAAGCAGCGACGCATAGTGCTGTCAAACATGCTGGCAGCTAGGTTTAGTGAATACTCAATTTCAAAACACAATCTGTTCTTTCCATTATGGCCCCGGACTTCCACTGGCCATGGCTGTAAGGAAGGCCCACATGAGACTTTCTAGGTCTGCTGCGTGGAAGCAGTTATGATTGCAAAAGCCCGCTGTCAGACAAGCCTACAGAGCGCTCAGCAGCATCCATGCCCACCCCCTGCCTCTGCACCTAGAGAAGACACCATGGTGGCAAGCCTCAAAGTAAGTGTCAAGTGGAAACTGAGCTAAAAGCATAACAGGGGAAAAATGTCTCTGATGCGGTTTCTCTCCTCAACTACATACCCACAGCTTGCAAAAGGAAATCAGACAGCCCCCAACTGTAGCTGGCTCATGGCCTTGCCACTGACACCCTTGTTCCTATCTATGGCAGGGGAATCACTTTTGACTGATGTGCAAGCAAGAGAGTGAAGGTGTTATTCTAGCTAGGACGCATGCTGTACTCCGCACTCCTCCTTGGCACCACTGTGCCAAGAGAAGCATCAGCACTGCTGTAACACACATACAGACCCCTGCATCACACTCAGGCTGCTGCTGACACCTTTTGGAACTCTCTCACCAATTCCCAGCTTTTTGTCTCAGTCACCAGCACAGCACATCTGAACCTTCATTACCTGCTTGAGGTCATACTCCAAGATGTAGATGAAATTCCAGCATTTTTGCTGCTTCCATGCAGAAATGATTCCCAGCATCAGCAAACTAGCACAATAATAAAAATCATACAAAGAAAAGTAAAATCAAACATGAAAAGGACCCCCCACTAGCAAAAACATCAAGATTTTCTTTCAAAAGGATCTTTTACCTGAAAAAAAAAATGAATGGTATGCCATTCATACAAATTCTTTCTAGGATAACAAACTCCTGTCAATTTAACTACTACAAACTGCACTTAAAAATAGAGACAACAAACATGACCGAATAAGACAGAGGACACTGGTCAGAAGTGAGCAGTGCTTCTACAGAATATTCTGAGGTGCAAATCTTGGGGATCGAATTCTCAGTTTCCTTCATATCAATACAAAACAAAGGAAGAATCTTCACTGTGTATCAGGAACTGTCCTGGCTGTATGATTCCTGACCTGGCCCTTTACATGCCTATGGGGCTGATGCAAACAACACAGACAAAGCATTCTTTCACCAGGAAGGAGGAATTTATATTTTCGCACTACTCAGGGGAAGCAGTGGTTGTCTGTATGATGATTTATGTTTACATAGGGTTTGCAATACATTTATTTATAGGTTTCTTTGTTGTTGTTGTTGTCTTATAAACCAGGAATTAAGAGGAAAGTAGAGAAGAAATTAAAAGTATGCATAAACCTCACGCCCACAGCACTTTGTTCAACCTGTGCTTCAGGTCTAAGAGATTTAATAAGACAGCCTCTCAAAAGCAATCACCAAACTCAAAATCCTTCGGCCATAATGAATTGACGCCCATTTACAGAGGTTGCAGTCTTTTAGAAGATCTCTTTTTCCACAGAGTGACCCCTGCAGTTTTTCCGATAGCAAAGGGTATTTTATTTTTAACCACTGTGCTGTCTTTGGTTTGCTGTGTGGCTGCTGAGATGGAAAAACAGTCTCTTTGTACCTGCTTTCAGGTCTTGCAAAGTGCTTTTCCACCCCTTTTTAAGTGTGAGGAGTTGCACATATATTTAGGAACATTCTAGAGATAACAAACAGGTCCCACAGGGTAATTTTAGGTATTTGTCTCCCTTTACAGAGAGAAAACAAGCAGGGCATTTCAAATGAAGCTCAGAGAAGCCAAAAAGGAAACCACAGGTTTTATTTTTCTGTTCAGATCTTATGGTTAGTGAGGCCTCATCCCTCAGAACGAGTGCATTGTGCTGTGCTTTTCTACAGTTTTGAAATATCTCGGGTCACTCAGAGACATTCTGTGAACTCAGATAATCCTGATGTCAACCAAAAGATGCAGATAAACACTCTTTGATTCTCCTCTTCCAACTTTCTCAGACCTGAAGAGAGATACCTGGAGACAAGATGTTCCAGTTTCACTGTCAAAGGTCTTCTTTGACAATACAGGTTTTGTGAAATAAGGCAGATTGTTTACCCTCTGGTGATAATTTTACTCTCTTTGATTCACGCAGTATAAGGGAGAAAATTCTTTTCTACTTTCTTGTTCTGTATATGTCTCTTCCTCCAGCTTCATAATTCCACCCAAAAGAAAGGTCACTGAGGTGAGACTGACAACATGGTGTATTGACGTGAGCTCCTGTGCATATCTCTGTGCTCAAAAGCAGTTTTCAGTTCTTCTTTTACTTCCCTCAATCATGACTCTACCCTCAAAGGCCCTGCCAGATATACAGGAGCATCCTGGCGGCACTTCAGTTTATGCTGCTTGTAAGTGGCCACAAAGGAATAACATTTCAGTTCATGCTCTGTAACTGGGTCAGGCCATGCTGGCAACAGCAAGTTTCAATGGTATAAGGCCCCCCCTTTGGCGGGGTAAAACTCCTACCAACTTTATCAGCACTGGAATTTCACTCCTGCCAGTTCTGGGGCAATGCTCTCCTGATAGGTTACTTATTGGTAATTAGACCAGGTTAAAGCACTGGTGAGGTGCAGATGTGGCTCCACTGTCCTGGAGATCCCACGTCTAATAATAAATCTGAGGAATATTTTCTGATCCTAGAAGTCCTTACAGCAAAGCTTTGGATACACAGTCTGCTATTACAGTAGTTGTATGGAGGTTTTTGTCTCCATTAAAGAGGGACTACATACAGAAGCTGATATTTTCTTACCTTTTTTTTTTTCTTCTGTTAATCTTTGATGTCTTATAGACAAATTAATTGAGGCATCTGGCTCTGGGGGCAAACTGTGTGGTGTACGACAGGTTGGTGATCCCTTCTGTTCTAATGCATGTCCTGAACCATGTCACTCTGTGCCAGAGGACTAGTGTTGGTGCTGTATCACATACCATGGTACTAAATGCATAGGTGGCAGACAGGCTTCCAGCAAATAGTTTACTCTGGACAGGATGAAAGATTTGATGTAAAGAAGGCAAAGCAACCACCCAAACAACGAAGTAAGGGGATCAACTTCATCTCAGGCCCTTTTGTCCAGGAGGTCTTTGGCAAAGGATGCTTTATTCCCCTTGCTAGAGAGTGGTCCGCTGAGCAAGCAGGGAATGTCTGCAACTTGCAGTAGGTCAGTAACCACACACAGGTCAATGAAATTGCTTACGTGCTGAAGCCAATGAAGCTAACCCATGTTCAGGTAAAATGCTTGCTTGCTGAGCTTTGCCGGATCAGCAGCTTGCCTCCTGAATAAAGTCCAAGGATTGCTGCAGCTTCCATTTCCTCTACAAAAGTTTTCCTTCCCCTCCACAAGGAAAGAGTCTTCCGACAGACTGACAGAGCTGTGTCTTTACACTGTGACAAGGCAGAGTATGATCAGTATCGCATGCACCCTGCACTAGTTACCAAACCTCTGCTTCTTTAATCTAGTCTAGCAGGACAGACTGGCACATGTCAGCATGCGCCTTTCTCAAACTGTGACCCTGGGCTGACATTACAGCTGCTGTCTTGAAGAGTATGATCTACTCTTCAATTATGTAACACAGCTGCTGAAAGCTGTCAAGAACAGAAATGGGGAAACTTCGTGGTAGGGTCAACACTTTGTCCAGGGCCGACCGCTCTAGACTAATCTTCCAGACATGGAAATTTGCTGCAGTGTCACTGAGTTTCTTACAGAAGTGACATCAATGGTAGACAGAAATAGGGATTACACAATGCCTACACCGAGTTGTCTTCTCTCAGTCCAGGAAATCCACGCACACAAGATCACCATATGCTTTTTGGGCAGCTGAATTGTTATCTCTCTTCCAGCCCTATTCACATCTTGAGTTAATCTATCTCAAGGATATTCCATTACTATGTCATAAACACATAAAATTGCTTTTGTTTAATGTGGCATGTGAGTTTGGGAAAAAGTCTTTGCTCTGAAGTTCAATTATTGATGAACACTGCTAAGCATGTAAATAGCTCATTCCCAAATCCTCTTCTGACCTTTTCCTGTAATTTCCATTAGATTTTAAACCACAAGTTTGGCAGAGCTATTGCCAAGAAAAGACTTTCACCATCCCCACCGCAAAACTGTAGGTAATGTATGTAGAAATAAACACCCAGGAGCAACTGCCCTCTCACTTTGTTATTGATTTCCATCAACAGCTTCGCAATGAGAATGAGTTTGCTCTTTCACCCCAAACAGGCATCCAACTTGTTAACACCTTTGGTTGTTGAAGAAAGCAAATTTGTCAACGAACTGTTTCTTGTAGCACTGATCCTGGCAGAAGACTCTGCCATGAACTTTCTGAATCAGGATGTTGTTCAGTTCCCAGCTCACCATGGAATTCATCTGAAGCAGGATCCTGCCCACAGCTAGCGCAGATCCTCTTAAGAAGAAACCACAACAAAGCTAGCAGATCTGTCAGCCATGACACTTCTGAAGGTAGTTTCCAATGGGCAGTTTACCTCACATCTAAGGGAGGAGGCCTAGTAGAAAACCTTCCTGTGATTAAGATTTTCATAATGGTATTCCCTCATGTGGAGTCTCTGGTGTCTATTAACACAGTTGGGTTCACAGTTCAATTATTTGCATTCTTTGAAGTCTCATTATGCAGTTAAGCCCATGCTCCAATTTTTCCCTGAGGCTCCTCTCCTCTCTCCAGACACTAATTTCCACGGAACTCATAGGAATCTTAATATCTCTGATATCACTGTTGATGTGCCACAATCAGCCAGCAGTTTCAGAAGCATCTTGCAAGAGAGAGGCCAGGGAGAAAGGGAGTAAGGGGCAAGCTGGCAGTCCTATCACATAAGTAACTTTTTCTGAGAAAACTAGGTTAAACACATTATACTCCCCAACTAACGCACACTGTGATAGCCAAGGTGAAACACCATTTCTTGACCAAGTGGGGATGACCTTACTTCTTGCTCCATTTTCACCACCAGCCTTTAGATTATAGTAGAATCATAGACTAATAGAAACAACAGCACACCTCTTTGTTATCCATTGCTTTGCTATTACACCAACTCCTTTAAAATAATTCCAGACACAGTACTAACTCATAGTGGTGGAAAGCAAAGAATAATTTTAAGCATGAGAAACCACATCCTTTTGTTTGCTGTAAATCTATTTGTTTATAAAAAAAATCACTAGCCAAGGAAACCTCAACTTCTCTCACCCTGTAAGAAATCTACTCCTGGCTCTCTCCCTCTCCCTGCCTCACTCTCCTTCTCTTCAACACAAGCCCATGCTTTTATTTCATTAAGAAAAAAGTTTCTTTAGCTTGCCTTTTGTCCTGAATTCCTCTCTTTTGTTTCTCTTCACTACGAATAAAAATATTATCACTGAAGGCAAATACCAGTATCTGGTCTTAATGTTTTTGTACTAACAGTTTTGATTGACTTTCGTTCCAGTGACCAAATATGATTGTGATTCAATGGTAAACTGCATATTCATTTTGTTGCCTACTCCAGATGTGAATCTTCATATCCAGAACTGCTAATGAAGCAACACACAGCATTTCGTGGAAATCATGTTATTACGACATGCACTGGCCTGCTTACAAAACTTCTTACTCCAAACCTCGCAGTTTCAAAACCACTATTTATTCTCGGACCTCCTGAATCTTGAGGCATGCAATCTGAGCCTCTGCAGTC
This sequence comes from Penelope pileata, assembly GCA_013396635.1. Taxonomy (NCBI): domain Eukaryota; kingdom Metazoa; phylum Chordata; class Aves; order Galliformes; family Cracidae; genus Penelope; species Penelope pileata. Next base: position 40,063 of record WBMW01000631.1, read on the forward strand.
CCTGCTCCAAAATATGATCAAGACAACATTTAATTGCACAGAAGCTCTGGCATTTTGAGTAAGAACTTCTCAGTGAAGGATTAAATCAGAAAGCCACTAAAGCAGACTTGAGCAACAGCACAGAGAGAGACAGATAAAGAAAACAGCCCGAGAAAAGTAACCAATGTACCTGGAGTATTAACAGCATCTGAATAATAGAAGGTGGAACTCTTGCTCTGGAACGTGATAATGCATCTTCTAATTTAATATTGAGGGTAATTATATTCCTAAAGTGCAGAAGAGCCAGCTGTCGAACCGAGGGTTCCTTCCCCTTAGAACAGAAACAAAGCAAAATGGATTATGAGCAGCATGAAAATGCAATTCCATATCCTCAGTCAAAATTCTTTCCTCCACTTCTGAGGGATTACAAGAATGGTAAACCTGTGTGAGAAGCAGAGGAAATATAACAAAAGATGCAGAGCAGCCCACAAATCTGCACAGGGAATTTGGTTCAGCAGTTCTGAATGCTGCAGACAATGACTGAGTACAGCTATCTATGAAGATGATGAGAGGTGGGGGTGCGGAAATCTTACCTGAAGGTAGGATATATAATATGTCGTACTTTAACATTAAAGAAATGTACAGTATGTTAAAGAAAAAAAAGTAGGATGACAAAGCAGGGTTGAATTTCCAGTATTTCTCAAGATTTTGAGTAGTGGCTGGGTACTCTCTTCAAATTATGGTGTAATTCCTGACTCAGCCCACCTGTGGATACTAATGTTCTCTACAGCTTGGCAGACTTTAAGTCAAGAACAGAGCTAAAGTTTGATATTGCATTTGCAAAGGTATCTTTTTGCAGTAAAAGAATCACACCTCATTTAAAAAAATCTGATCTGAAGAATGTGACGCTAGCTCTGTCTGCAGAGATTAGCCGCACATGCCTTATGCCTGATGAGGAGCTGTAAAACTGTTCCAGTTGCTGGGATCAAGGCTTCCTCCTCAGATACATGTAGCTGTACATGCATATTCTTGCCTGCAGTTGTGAGTGCTGCCAGCCAAATATCAACACTTCTGAAAAGTCTGGTATTCAGCTAGTATCGACTTATCTTAGTTTGGAATAAAGACACCTGACTCGTCCGCACCCTCATTCCACTTTAATTTTGTGTAATTATTTATACTGAAGTAAAGGGAGCCCTCAAATCTGCTTAAATTGCTAGTGAATAGAATTCCCAAGAGCACATGAGCATCAGCTGGGTTTTTGGAAGTAACCTCAGAACATGAGGCACCTAGATCTGTTTGAAATTACCTGGGACTTACGGCTTTTATCCCCTTCATGCTCCTTTGAAAATTAAAGCAATTATTTCCGTTTGAAAAATGAAAAGACTTGCGTTGATGAATTATCTTCAAATGTCTCAGGAACACAGCAGTTAAAAGAGGTACTTGATGCAATTTTCAAAAACATCTGAGTTCTAATTCAGTTAAGCACTTTTGAAAATCAGGTTGAGAGCCTACCTATATTCCTAGGTTCCTAAACACCTTGGATTTAGATTATGTGGCATCCAGAAAAACCTCACAGGGAGTTCTAATGGATTTAATATCAACTTTTTCTATCATTTTAAACTTTCTACGGGGCAGATACAATTCAATGGGTGAACTAGCACTGTATGTTTTCAGAACTCTCCTCTTTCAGAATCACATTTTTCGTAAAGTTGCAACTCTCCCACTGAACTCAGATTTCATGCCAGCAGTTAACTGCAGTTAACTGCAAAATGGTAGCATAAATAACCTCTGGACAATAGCTTTAGGCATGAAGTCCACTTGAAAGTGCTAGAAACTTTAAGTTTCTGAAGCTTTCCCAAACACATTTAGGTATCAAACTCCTATGAAAATCTGTAGGGACCTAGGAGCAGCTCTAGAAGGTCACTTAAAACTATCCGGAACAAATTCCCCTTCGGACTTCAGTAATAAACAATGCTCTGGTGACCATCACTAAGGTGGAAGTCTGAGCCTTCATCCAAATCAAATCAAGTATCTATTGTGGATTTAAAATAACTGGAGTCAGACTCTGTGCTCAGGTCAACCAGTCTAACTCTGCTGATGACTGTTCTCCACTTTGAGTAGTACGGAATTTGATCTCAGAAGTAAAACTAATTTTCAAACGTGGAGGTAGTTCTGACATTCATTTGGCAGAGGAGGAAATGTGTGTATTGAAGTCAACACAGCTCCGCTTATTACCCTGTGTGCATATTTCAGTTTATTGTTCTTAACCTTTATGGACTTCTAGCATGAGTTGACACAAAGACCAGCCATCCTTCCTGCACTCTACTGTTCTCAAAGTTCCCCTTCATCTTTTTCACCCAAGCACTTCAAATCTCTGTTTGCATAAGTAACTTATTTGCATGACTTGTCTATACAGAACAGCTGTAATAGAAGGCTGGCCCAAGGAGAGAGAGTTAAGGATTGCATCAAACTGTTGATGAACCAGTAAGGTTGCTTTTTCCAGTTTTTCAAGATTCTAGAGTAACAGAGCAATTTTTCACCTGCACAGGATAGAAAATAGCCTGGAGCATGGGCAGGACATCACTGAAGAAAAAATCCCAGGTTTCAGCTAAGGTATCCAGCAGTTTCTGCCCTGCAAAAACATGAAACAAACTAGTGAACTGTTTTGGTTGTAATCAGCTAACTGCAAAGAAAAGCACAGGAAATGATGTGACTCTGCTAGCTCTACACAAAGATGAATCATTTTCCAGACACTTTTAGTAGCAAGGAATTAGTACTCTTTTCAGCATATCAGATCATTCAATATTTGTGTCTTTTCAGATGACAAAACTCATGTTCTTAGTAAACTCAGAGACTTGAGGTTAAAGATTACTCAGAAAAACCCTGTGAAGAACAAAGAATAATAGCCCAGGTTACCTCCTCCTCTTCTTGCAGTGATACCTACTGGACAAGACTGTGGGGAGCAGCAGCCGGAGGAGAACACAGCAGATTAAACGTGGAAGCATTCCTGCAGAAAATCTCCCCCCACTGTGTTCCCCTCTGCCCTACAAACCACTAGGCAGCAGAGCAAGCCTTGCTCTGTGGAGTTGCTTCTACAAAGCAACCCCTCACATCAGCCCTTCGGCCTCCCTGCATCTTCCCTTACACAATCTCAACCAAGACCTATGGAAAGGAGAGAATGGTGCTGCAGGCTCTCCTTTTTCCTATACCTTTCAAAGGACGCAGTCAAAACCTGCGATGATGTGAGTTCCCTGTGGCCTTCTCTAATCTCTCCCCAGCTGCAGAGATCAGAGAAGCCCAGGATGTTACAACCAAGCTGGACATTGAGTTCCTCAAAAAACATTTTATAAAACAGAGGCAAAAGCGGGACCTGAGAGCTATGGGACAGAAATTCTGGATTCAAACTCTTGTTAATGCCCAAGAGGCCTGTGTGACCACAGGCAAACTCTTAACAGCCTTGTGCCCCTAATCTGTGAACTGTGAACAAGTGCATGTCCACCAGCAAGTATTATGGAGACGTGAGTCATTCAGACAAGACGATACGACTTATCAGGATGCAAATTCAATAGCAATCCATCGATATTGGTTTCAGAATCAAATACTATCCATATTTGTATTACAGCACTAGTTAAGGCTTCAGCCAGGAAACACTGTGCCTAGAATTGCACGCACATCACAAAGAAAAATTTGCATGCAAGCATCTAGACTCAAAGGAAGCCAAGCATCAATCTTTATTATGGGATACTTCATCTTGTTGCATTTTTAAATGGCACTAGCTCTGGCCTAACCGCAGCTCCTGAATTATTCCTGGGTTGATGACATGAAGTGCGTTCAGTGACAAATCTGGATCACCATGCTATACTGCAACTCCTGATCCACTCTCATTTCTGCAGCATCAGATGGGGGCTCTCTCTAACCTACACACTCCTGCACATGACTGAAAAGAATCTTCTCAGATTCACTTTTTTAAAATTTGTCTTTTTTCTAGCAGCTGTAGCAGCAGTAATAAAAAGAAATACCATCATATTATAAACACCATATGAAACTGTAAGTGTTTCAACGAGAGGAAACCTGATCATGAAGGAGAACTCAAATTACTCCAAGCTGCAAGGAAAGATTTTTAAAAACAGTTAAATAAATTAGTTTTCCATAAATTAAAGTTGAATGGAAACCAAGCCCTTAAAAATCTGGCTCCAAATGTGGGTGCTGAAGATTTAGATTCAGTCCTTTTCACATTTTGCTTCTAGAATTGCATGAAGTGAAAATATCCCGCTGTGATAAACATGCCTTTAGTGTAGCACATTCCTTTCATCTTGTGGGCAGCTTGTTTTGTAAAAGGATGGATTTCTGTGCAGCAGCTCAGAAAGGCTGCAGAGATAACTGCCTTTCACCAGGCAGGCCTTCCACTGTGGGCTGTGGAGGAATTCCTGCAGTGTGCTGATGATTAGCATCTTTCACACTGAGGAATGTGACTTCCCTGTCCTCTCAAGAACATGTCTGTTTTAGTGTCAGGCAAAGATTCCTATATTTACCTTAAGAATTTGCTTGATTCCAGGAAGCTGGGTTACTCTAAATGCTCATTCAAATGAAGGATAACTTTGTCAGTTTCGTATGACATGAAAATGCACACAGTACTTTTCACGGTGCTTCTAAAAGTTAATTGAAACTTCTGAAGGAAACAGAAGACTAAAAAATTGTCATCTCAAAAGCTAAAATTTTCAGAACTTCCTGCAGAACAAAACCACTCCAAAGTGTTCCCTGAAATGATCTCTTTTCCTCTGAAAACTTCAACACAGAGTGGATAGGGAAACCCAAACCACAGGACAACCTGAGAGCTGAGGAAAGGACCACTGCAGATCCAGAAGGGGAGACCTGATCAGAACGGGAGCTCCCAGGACTTCTGGCAAGTGTTTTGGGAGGCATGGGGTCACCAGGTACGGGATGGACTCTACAGTGTTGCTGCCTTTGTTGCCAAGAAAACCAAATTCCAGCCACAGAAATTCACATCCATCAGCAGCTCAAGAGGCAAGCTAAGAGAAAACTTTCTGCCAGAAAGATCTCTGCCTCTGTATTAGATTCATAAACTGCAGCTACCTTCCCATAACTGGCCAGCTTTAGTAGGTTGACACTTCCATGTTTTTTGCAAGTGTGCGTTTGGTCAACTTCATCATTACCAGCATTTCCAACCACGTTTTAAAGAGAAACCATAAAATGATACATCAAATTCAAAACTAAAAATTTCCCAGCTTGATGAAATTTTATATTTGATAAACACACTTCTCTATTTGGAAGCCTCTTAGTTGCCTTATATCTCAATTTTTCTTCTCAGCTCTGACCTCACACATCAGTGATGGTACTTTTCATTTTCAAGCTAGTAAAACCAGAAGAACAAGCTATTGGACTTTGGTAGTTCTCTACATCTAATTTGCCGATTTGATACTTAGAACCAACTTTGTGATTTACAAAGCAGCTTCTATGAAGACCTTGAAAGCCTTACAGCTCTATTTGTGCTCTTCAAGCTGTTATTTCATGTAACTGAGGAACTCTGTGTTCTGCTCAGAAGAGTCTGGGTACCTTAATGTGACATTTGTTCTCCTTCTGCTGTGTTCAGGACTATTGTCTTTCCATCAGAAAAGCCACAGCACCATCTGAATCCCATCAACTGTGCTGTCAGTAATGAAAGGTCACATTTAAGATTTACAGATAGCTGAAACTAATGGTTGTCTCCAGGCTACTGATAAAACAGTATATTTAGACTAAGTGGTATTATGACTGCAGCTCTGCTCAAGGAAAGCCACATTTCTTTAAAAAGACTCCCCAAAGATCTTCAGACCATTTACATATTCAATAATCCTTGGAGTTATTCCAAAATCATGTCACTTTCTGATGGCATATGCCTACATTTAAGACAAAACAGCGTATCTAATAACATCTAAAAACTGCACAATAGCATAGGACTTGAAATGAGGGTGACTGTCAAAGGAAGCATTGGCTGGAGGCTGACCAGACAGAATGCATTTGCCCTGGCTGCAGTTCTCCTGTGCACTGGCCCTAGTGCTTTGGGAAGGTACTTTTCTCCCTGCATTCACATAGCCTCATTCAAAAGCTACTCTGGCTTAGGTTTTTCTGCAGTGCTTACACTGACAGGGAGGGGAATGAGTGGACCCAGAAATGTAGATTCAATGAATCATACGACTGTGTCAGTGGGGAGTAATTTAACGGACGCATTTCTCCAGATTTGCATAGATGTAAACCAAAAAAAGCAGAAATTGGTTCACGCTCGCAACTTCATCCCCTGCCTCTGCATTCATTTCTTTTAAATTTGGACTTTGTTGTTCAAATATAAAATAAACTTCCTTGACATTTGCTTCCATAAGGTGACACCTCCAGAAGGTGCAGGCAGATAAACGGAGCCTTGACAGTAAAAAAAGAGACAGTGTCTGACCTCATTTATATAAGCATGAATCCACAGCAACTCTTAAAACAACCTGCAGCACTGTTCTGCACACAGCCAGACACTTCAACTAACCCAGATCTCAGAGTTTAGATTTTTCTTAATTAAAACATCTAATTCTGTTTTTCTGCTTTTCCTTGACATTGAGCAGACTGTAACAGGAGGAGAAGGAAGTGCCCATGCCGGAGGTATTTATTCTCTAGCTCCTCTAGGCAGTCACTTCTCCCTGATGAAGGTCAATGGGAACATCAAGGCAGGACAGAACAACAGATTGCAAGAATGAACTGACACCAGCTAATCCACAGCCCAAGGGAGTTTGCAGAAAGAACTGAGCTGCCTTCAGAAAGTGTTGCTAAAACTCCTGTGACAGATATCGATAGCCATGATAAAATCCAAGTTACCTTCATAAAACCGGATCTTGTCCCTTAGGATCACCATTCCTTTCGTGAGCAGCTGATTCTGTAAATAAAATATAGACTACCTTTACTTAATTCTGCACTTCCCTGTAGCCATCATATTTCACATTTTGTTCTTTCTCAACTTTTGACAGTAGAGGAGGTTTCATCTTAATGATCAATCATCAAAGGACTTTTCCTGCCATGTCCAACTTGCTTGGGACACACTTTTCAAATAATGCTGTAATCTCCTGCTGCATTCAAGATGCAGCACCCGCTCTGTGCCGTGCAAAGTGCTTCTCAGACTTCAAATGGCTGACCCGCACAGCATGGACTCTGTCTTAAGAGAAGAATACTGCTTCAATAGATAACATGTACTTATTATAAATGTCTTTCCCAGGAACCATACTACAATGAAATTAACTGCTTTACTCAGGAATTTAAATTTTAAGTTACAAGTGAAAGTCTGAAATCTACTGAAAGACAGCAGTGCCATACAAAAACATGCTGACTGCACAAGTCTATTACATGAACTGGGCTTTCACTATCTAACTGTACATATAAACCCCAGATCTCATTTGCCTATAAAGGACAGAACATAGAGAAGCCAATGGAAATATCTAAGTGGTTTCAAGGGGCTCTGTATCAGCATTTAGAGCAGATGAAGGGATTTTGCTCAGGAGCACATAAAAAACCCTCTGATTTAAATGAATGAAAATGCATGCCTACCTGTAAATATTCGGTGAAAAAGGATCCCAGTTCTGTTTTCAATAATTGCCTGTATTAAAAAGAATAAGAAAAGGATCTCTGTAATCAACAAACTGTATTAGCTGTGCACTGCATGGAAACGGAGAAGTCACTGATAGCAAAATGTTTTCACAGGAGCACACAGCCTGTCAATAATGCCTAACTAAAAATATAACCAACAGGGCCAATAATACCCTCCATTAGCTTTTCTGTGTGGTGAAAAATACCTGCTGTGCTTTTAGATGGTTCATTGCATGAATACATATGAACAGAAAGTGATGTCTGGCAAAGAGGATGTATTCCATCCTACATCTAACCCTTTTACAAATGCCTGAGCTGTTTGTTCTCTTTCTGTGCCAAGGTTTGACTGGCGTCTGGCATTGCAAACGCGGGAGAAGTCGTGGCATTCCGTGCCCATCAGTGTGACTGTGCCAACAAACAGGCACGTGATTTAGCTGAGGTGTGCTCAGAGCCAAATAATCTGTTCTGCGCAACTTTCCAAAAACAGCCGTGACAAAATGCTTAGAGAGAAACCTGAGACAGGATGATACTCCGCACGATTAGTTGCAGTCGTGAAACTTGGCCAGTTTTCACTGAAAGGGGTCACGATCTTCCAAGTCAGGACCCCTGACAGCTGAAGTTTCACACGGTTTCAGTGAAAGAACAGGCAGACATGTAACAGTTCAGCCCTGCATTTCATGATTCCTCTACACTAAAACCTACAAACTCATTTCACAGAGCAAACCAAATTCACATCCAAAAAAAAATTCCCACGAACAACCCTCAAATTCAGAGACTGCATTCCTCCAGACCCACGAGCCCAACATCTGTATCCAGACAGAAGTCACCACACAGCTGAAGAGCAGCATGTTAAGTCTCGCATACTGGCTGCTAGATGTTCAGCACTTGTTCGTGCTCAGGTCACTGTTCAGATGCACAAGCAAGAGCTGAGACCATGTAAGAGTCTCGCTCCAACTGGGCTTTCTGAGCACTTGCCAGTCTGGCCTTGACCTGTTCGGAAACTTGTCCTTGTGTGACCACCTCAGGTATCAGGAAGAAACGAGGTAAAATTCTACTCAACATCTAAGACCTGCTTCAGCTAGGCAACTCAGTTCTCTGATCACCTGTGTAGTTACGTAAACTACATACTGGGTACCATATTACCATCCAGCCCTTTGGGTTACGTCTTTAATAAACAAATAACTAATTAAAAAAATATTTTAACTAGCAACCAAATACATGCCTGGTTTAAACAGCCTAGCATAACACTGTGCTCCATGAAAAAATCTGCAGGAGTTGTTATCTGATGTTTCTAACACCACAGGATTCAGCAAAGCCTCCTAAGATCTCTGGAAGTTCAGGGAAAGGAGGAGCAGGTCAATCTTTAGGAGGCTCAAATAAAATATCTGCTTATTTATCCGTAAGGGCATGTCCACACTGATCTTATAGCACCCTGTGCAAAAACTCTAGGCATAAATGAAATAGAAAATAAACACAAGGAAAGAATTTTTCAGATGCTCCTACGCATTGAAATCCTCTTTTGCTACAGATCTGATTAATTCATACAAACTGCCTAAGGACAAAAGTTATCAAAGCCAGCCCAGGCTTTAGCCACAGGTCTCTTGTTGCCATGAATGGCCATTGTATGGCTAGACCCCTCCACACGCTGTTATAACACACAGAAGAGGACAACCCTTGCAGGGCTCTGAGACTCCATCCCGAACCATACGCACTGACAATCCCTTGGCAGCGTTTAAGACCTGCCCCCCCAAAAATTGTTAAAGCCTTAAAGCATGAAGCGCTTATGAGCCCTTACTTCAGCGAGTAAAAGGATGCTATAGCCAAATCATGCCATGCATACTCTAAATAGTAACTTAATGTCAAAGCTGTGTGATTTTTCTTCTGGATCACAAGCCACGGAACTAACGATTTTTGTTACTTTGAACATGGATAGATAAACCATTTTTAGGTTAAAATAGCGATGAAGTTGTGGTTTTGAATTCTGCTATGCTGGAGACAATTTATTCCCAGATATCTTTTTGTGATGCTGTTTCAAAAAAATACTGGCACTTCATGCTGACAGGTTTTGCTTAATTTTCTACCCTCTCCTCAAGCTAGCAGCTCTTTGATGTCTAGTGCTGGATTCCGCGTAGTCTTTAAGAAGTGATATGCAAATACCTTTTCTTTCCATATTTTAGCTTCTACTGATAATTCCTGGCATTTAGAGCAGGAAATACAAAATGATGTTCTACTTATCTGATAACTGGCCCTCTGATAAAACAAAATCCCACCCCATCTCCATTTTTCAGCTGTGAATGAACTAAAGAACCAGCTTGCAGTTAATTACACGCACTGGACTGCTTCGCACTGAGCAGCAGCACAGCTACATTAGCATCTCTGTTTACAGGGTAGAAGAACTGACAGCACAATTAATGCATCTTGCTCTTTGAATCCCTAATAATACAGATACTTCACGCTGCTTAATTAATTTCTAGTGAAATAGTGAGGCCCTCAGGCCACACTGGAGCATTGCTGTTTGATGTTCTCAGTACCATATTCATTTAAGAGTTCCACAACAAAACTGGATCCAAGGCACTGCTTGCCTTTTTTTTTTTCCACTCTGGCTTAATTCCCTTTAACAAACATCAGTTAAGCTGTCACCTGTCAGAAGCTGGATAATTCAGATGGCTGAGTAAACTTATCTAGATACGTGGATCTAGAATGGTGGAATCCAGGTAAAAATCTGGTTAAACCTAGAAGAGATCCCTGACCAGATAGAAGATTTCAAGTGCATCTGGTTTTGCTGACAGTCGTTACGCAGTTTTATGACGCTTGTATATCACTGATATCAGATTTTCATTGCCTACTTAATGACTTCATAAATTAATACGATAGTAAAAATGGATATAAAATACACTAAAATAGCTCCTGTCTTTTCTGTCTTTTTTTCTTTTCCTTTAATCTTCCTGTTGCTGCTTCTTTGGCTCATTTTGAAATTAATTCTTGAAACATTACTCAGAACGTAAAGTCTAACACATTGGAAGTATTACATCCAATTCTAACTTTAATAGCAATCAGATCATGAAGCAAATAGAAAGATGTGATTGTACAGGGTTCAAACTCTTGCTACAAAAGAGGAAACACCACTGAAATGTGCTTTGTTTGCATCAAACTGGTATCCTGAGACTCAGAAAAAAGGCAGCTATAAATATGTATTAGCCTTAATACAGGACATCCTGCTTCCTCTGTGTTTCCCTTACCTTCTTTTTCTTCCTTGATTTACAAGTAGTGTAAATAAATACTTTGAAATGACATACTGTGCATGAACTAAAAAAGGCAAACACTGTCATTACCACCATATGTTCACAAAATAGGCCAAGAGAAGTATTAAGAATATGTATAGAGATTTTTATTACCTAACCTTTGAATCAATGCCCTATTAGATTGTCTAGTAAGAAGTAATCTATAGAACATACACTCCTGTTACTGGAGCGTCTTCTCCAGTACCTGCATTATGGAGTCTCTTCATTCAGGTATTAGGGCAGTTGGAAAGAAACTGAAATCACGCACTGTTTCGGGTTTTTGTTTTGTTTTTGTTTTTTGGTAATAGGGCTCCCAAGCTCTATCCAACTTCTTACGTTAGGCCAATTTCTAATGTCAGAGTAATTACTTAAGAATGGCGTCAAAAGGCATTGGTGTAAATGAGTGGCCAAACCCAGAGCAGAAGTAAGTGGGACTGTACAGATTCGTACCCACTGTCATTTATTAAACGATCAGCGCATAAATAATCAGAGTACAAAGCCTCTAGAGGCGTGTTCAGGGTAGGAAGCCACATGTAAGTATTTGCCCATGTGCATGACATACAGTAGTTGAACTTACGTGGCATTCCTGAGCCAAAATGAAGGTGCACAAATATTGTAGGCGTAACATAACTGCTCAAATATTAACATTTGGTCTGTGAGTCAACTGAGTATTCAAGGTTTAACAATGAAGGTATTCCAGAACCTGCTGTAATCAAAGCACTAAAACAAAATGACTGCTTTTACCATACTGTAAATGTTGAAAAAGGTTACTGATGCTAGTCATTTACCTGAACATTTCCATACTCAAATTTTACTCAAATGGAAGTAATGGTGATTTGTTTCTTTTTTACTTACGTACTTGTGGGGAAAATGCATCTAGAACAAGCTTAAGGCAAATATAGACTTGTTCCAGCTCTGAGGTAGTATTTATGAACCAGATATTTTTGCATTAAATAACAATATTAATTCAAAGAAAGTATTTGGAATTAAATACCAATAGTAGCAACCCAGATATTTTTGATACTTGTGAAGTCAGTAATTTCCAAGTTAAGGTTTGAGCTGAATTTAAGTGAGGAGAGAGGGTTTTAGCTGCAAGTAGTCAGGAGGCCCCACAAAGTGTATGACTGTGGTCAGCAGTAAAATGAAGCACCACGCAGGAGTGCAGCTTCTGGAAAGAGGTCACAGCTGGACACGTGCACAAACAGGCTCAAAAAATACCACTACCATGCTCTCCTCTAGAGAAAGAGCTTTCTATCCTCTTAGCCCATTTGCAGTTTTCTCATCTTACTATTTTGTATGAATGAACTTCAAGCAGGATGCATACAAAAAGTCCAAGCAGTCAGTGAGAGGAAGGATGGATTTTGGCAATTAATTATAGGGATGTTCAGGCCAAGTAGGGGGTTAGAGGGAACAACCGCTAGGCTGGGACACCTTTGAGTCACCCCTTCTCCTGCCCTTCCCTCCCAGGCTGTAAGGGCAGGGTCATACATTTCCTGGACGTGATTCCCACCTGGGCTGGGCTTTGCTACACCCACAAGAACAAATACCTACAGCAGGGACACAACTAAGTGAACCAGTCTCAAAAGCCATGCTGCATCCCACCACATGCTCACTCACACAAGTGATGCTGCTGATGCCTTGTTTATGACAGCAGCTTTCTAGGCTGGCCCAGATTTCACAACACTTTGTCCATCAGTTCAGGTGTGAGTCACCAGGCATTGTTCCTCCCGAAGCAGAGCAAAACTGAATGATTAGCTGAGATGACAACGCAGCAGCATTATTCTTACACTAACAAAAAGAAATGAGCCTATCATGTGGAAGCACAATCCACCACAAATTGGGGGAAAAAAGTGTTTGTGGTCAGCTTGCCTGTTCTGCTGCTTCAGGTGTTGCAATAAATCCAACACAGCTATATTAGCAAGCATCATCATTGTGCAGGGCTTACACCCAGTTGAATGAAAGCAAAATCTGGGCACAACTCGCCATGTAACATCTATTTTATTTCTGTTTACTGGTCCACATGAGATTATATTTGTCTCTCCTACATCGGCAGATAATTTCCTTTTCCTCTTCTGTCTCTCACCAGCAGACAAGCATCCCGAGGCAAGTGCAATGGTCCAGGAAATCTCAGCCCAGAACTACCAGTTTTTGTCATAGAGATAAAGCTGGAGAATCCTAACTGCACTTACAGTAATGATCAACCATTATTCCAATAACCAACTCAAAATGATTGATGGATCATGCTAACTGACAGCCATCCTGGAAAATCTATTCTTTGTATGTCATTTTCTCCCCCAAGAAATAAGAAATAGCTGGAGAATAAGTTTACCTTAATTTCAAAAAGACGAAGAGAAAAAAAGAGAGATCATTGTCCAAATGTAATTTGCCTGGACTCCTCTGAAGATATTCCCACAATTAAAGGAACCAGACTGGACCAGCATTTTCTGGATATTCTATGGATGTTGTCACGCTCTGGTGCCCAGGTGAAACAAGAATAAGTATTAAGGGAAAGAGAGTTGTTGAGGATTTATCTGAAGACAATAAGCTGCCTGTCTTTTATAAGTGCAGCTTGTTTTCCATTGCTTCTTCTTCAAAGCACGGGGACAAGTTTCTAAAAGCAAATCTGCTACCTTGCCCTTGTGAGACTGAGTTTGGTAAATAATAATAGATGCTACAAAAATTAATAGTAAGCACTGTAACTCCACGTTATCAGCTTACCTCTTGCTAAATTTGTCTTTGTAACTAAAACTTAATTGACTCAAATCATAGGACTTTCACCTTTGTTTTTCTTAAAAAAAAAAAACACACAACATTATACACCTCATTGGTCTATATTTAGTCTGTTGCAAACAGTATCAACACAGCACGAGGAAGAAACACGAACCCTAAATTGTGTCACTCAGGTCTCTGTGCTGATTAGACAGCTTTATAACATCAAGACCATATTCAGTCCAAATGGAAGGAGAAGCTATATGGAAGGGACTTTAGGCACAATGTCTTTCCTTGCTCTGTCACACTGAATAGTTGGAGGCTTTTCACCCTTCATGGATGCATGGGAAGCACCTCAGAGACAGGCTTAGCACCAATGGAAAGGACAGCATAATTGCAGGGGTATAGGGGGCATAACTACAGATTCAGGATGAGGTCCTGGTTTTACCTTCCTTAGTCTCAATCCAGCATATCAAGAAAGATTCTAAAATAATCCATCCTCCCCTCTACAGAAGGAGGAACCCAGCTCTCCCTACAGAGCGAGATGCTGACACACATCAGCACATCTATTCACCAAGACCCAACTGACTGTACTGACTGGGAAAAAACCACAATATTTCTGTAGGAGCTTTCAAGTGACAGGACACCGTACTGTGCATGCCAGCTAATAATACACAGTGTAGAGCTGAGTCTCTTACCTGACTCCTTCATTGAGGTTGTAAAGTTCATGGTCGGGGAGACCCTTACGCTGGAACACAGCTATTACTCCATTGTGGATACTGAAAGAGGACAGGAGGAGTCATTAGCACCAGATCACATTTTAGAAGGGTATCACTTCCACGTTAAGGCAAAAATCTCCTCCCAGAAACTGCAGGACCATTTTTAAAAGGAACAGATGATTGCTCGTACTCCACCTCTGATGCCTTAAAGGGAATTATTCTCTAGAAAACAAATTACATTTATGAAAAATAGTCTTTTTCATATTTTTTTTTTCGATTTTACAACTTCAACAGCTACATACCAGAAACCAGTAATCTCAGAAAATTATTGCTTCATATATTCTAGATATTTATGTATAATTTTTAGCATATTTTAGTCTCTATGGGCTCACCACAGAGATAGTTAACAACTTCACTATGAGATCAGTGACAATCTTGCCAACACTGCTGGCCTCTAAGTTATGGTTAATTGATTTCTTTACCAACAAACCAGCATTTGTCAAGTCTGGACACTGAACGTGAAGTTTAATTCACAAATAAAGCATCCCTTTATTAGATCACGGTTACTGGAATCTAAAAAATGGTTAGCTCTTTAAAAAATATAAAAGGCAGAAAGACTACACAACCATGAATTTTAAGGCAATTTAATCAATCTCTCATTCATTTTCAAAAATGAAGCAATAGAAAAAAGGCAAAATTTACAGCAGAAGTGGCTACAAAGAGCGTTTCCTATTTCTCAAAGATTTGTGCTCTTGTTGCAGTTAAAGGAAAACCAAGGCTGCAAGAAAGAACAGGTCTTGAGTTTCTAAGGCTACAACAATAAATGAAGCAACATGCTAGGCACAGGCCAATCATCTGTCCTACAGCAATGTTCCCTTTTCATTTTCAATGCTATATGTAACTGTTCTGCAAGCAGATGCTGCTTAGAGGTGGTGATTTTCTTCCGAAATCAGCAACGGGTGAAGACAGGATTGAGAGCAACAGAATTCTCTATCTCAACAGAAAGTCACATACCCAGCACTGTCTATCCATGGGGCACATGGCCACCAGCCCCACAATTCTAAGATGCTGACTGGCAAACCCCTGCAAAGTGTCACACACTTTCCAGAGCAATCCACAGGCTTGGCAGGGATGCTCACCAATCCCATGAATTTGACAAGACCATACCTCAAAAGGTTACTGAAATGAGTAAGTGCTTCAGGACAAAGCTCCGAAATGCTCCTGAAAGACACTGAACACAATTAGTGTGATGACACATCAGCCTAAATCACCGACCTGAGGTCTGACGGCAAAGGTAAAGAAATGCCAGTGAAAGGTGAGACCAAACCTGTTCCAGCACTAGCAGAAAGAAGGCAGAAGTATCCATCCCTTCCCCACCCCAATGCCGTCTCTTACAACTTCACAGCAGACTTTATCTTTGATTCCTAAAGAAGACTCATGCAGTCTTCCTGTCTGTCAGCGAATCCCCATTCTTGAAGATGCTTGGCAATTTCTGCCACATTTAACCATGGAGCTAAAATCTGCACAACACTAAGGACCATCTTCAAGCAACCTCACCAAGATCAAACTGCAGGGCGAGCTCAGCTTTTACTTGACAGGCACACAGATTTACCCAGCGTGGAGGTTACAGGATTTGGGGTTGGCTGTCTTGTGATAAAGAACTACAGCGAGTTCTGCTCATAAGGTCTCCAGACAGAGAAAGCCTGATTCCTGCTGGCAGGCGAGCTCAGGAGGACTTCCAGGTGCATTCAACAGCATTCTGCAAGGCCAAGGGAAAGCTGCAGCCTCACAGCAAGGCTTGATATTTGCCTGCTTAGAGGGGGATACAGAGGGTGTGTGGGGATTGCAGGCACCCACATCAAACCTCCTCAGGTCCACAGTTAGACAAGCCCTTGTGATGTTTGCTGGGAGCAGAGGAGTCGGCTGACAGATTAGAACTGCAGACCCAACAGCCCTGAAAGGCAAAGAAAAGCTCAGCTGCATTCATCTGTGGAAAAAGGAAACTAAAAGTGGCAGGTGAAGAATATGACCCACTGGGGAGAAATGCACAAGCAGATCAAAACAGGAATTGCTATTCCCTCCTCTCTCTTGGTGCTGAACACTCCCCCACACCCAGTGGTACCCTTTCTGCCATGCACTTACGTGCACAGACACAGACATACACAATCATCTAACACAGCTTATTTTGGCTGGCTCAAACAGCCACATTCCATTTACGATTATCTGGAAACTGGCAGCTAAATGTCTCTGGCATATAGTGAAGCGACTTGGGTATTTTAATATTATGAGTAATATGTGAAGTACGATTAATGTAGTGAATAAAGCAAGCAGTCTTTACACGCTCTTCTGATTCGGAAATGAACTTTGCAATGTTCCTGCCACTCTTCTGCAGAGAGGAATGACTAAACCTCTCTCCTAGAAGCCAGCATACTCCTGCTTTCTCTCTGGTACTCCCTTCTAAACGAGGGGGAGGTTTTCTCTTTCTAGCTTAGCAGGTCCATTATTACTCCGCAAAGGAATAACATAGAGCAGAATTTTTTAATGAGAACTATGGGTTGCAAGCACCTAAGTTATTGCCTGTGTAGTAGAACTACACCCTCTCCAAACATCCTACTGGTGATGTCTGCATCTGCCTGGGATCCTCCTTGCAGTGAGGGATGGCTGCCTGGTCCACCACACAAGTCTTGGCCCCTCTGACTTGACATGCTGCCCTTCCCTCCCATCTCAGCCCAGCCAGCAGGGCGTTCGTGCAGGATGCGCAGCTCCAGTTCTTGTGTGGGCGCACCACCGTGATCTGCCACTCAACGTCTGCTCAGAAGGAAACAACGGAGTCAGAAAAATAGGGATGCTATCGATGGTGTAAGTTGGTGTCGGTGTAACAAAAAGCTAGCACAAATGCTCTTAGTAAACTTAAGCTAATGAAAATATCACCAGTAAACCAAACCTTGCTTTAAGTTATGCTATGGTTTCCTTAATGAGTGATTGTTTAAAAGGGTTTAGTCAGAATGGTACAACCTCCTGCTGCAACGAAAGCCTGAGCTGCTGCTTACACACAAAAGTCCTGCAAGATGCTTGAGGTGGGTGGATCACCTGCAACTGGTCTCCACCAAGGCTTAAGTCATGATGTAAGTAATTAAACTTATATTTTAATAGTTACACTAAATTGGAAATGCTTTGTAAACTCCCTTCTGTAACTCTTTTACAACATGAAAGTTAATAATGGGTGCACTCATGCACTGATACTACTATGAACACCCTCCCTATAGTTGCTGTGTGTGAATGTGTGCTCAAAGGGCAGAAGAAAGCAGCACAGAAGACAAAAAAAGAGTCCAAATGAGATTTAAAAAAAAAAAGTCTTTTCCTGAAGTGCCCATACTCAGTACTGAATAAGGCTGCAATCTCCAGTCAAGACAAGACCCCACATGATTTTATGTCCAGGGTTATTAATGCTTCTGGTTTGCTGTATTGCACCAACAGACACATTTTCCACACAAGTGCCCTTGCAACCTCCTAGTCCTGCAGCACTGTGCTTTCTCCTGTTTAAGGAAATTAGCAATTCCTGTAGGACCACCATCAGCATCTTCTGGTGGAGAAGAGGACTGACAGGCTCTGTGCACCTGAGCAGTACACACTTGAAACATGCTGTTATGCTGCAAGAGAACACAAATCTCTGAGTTACAGGATTATTGCACTTTTTGAGAGCACAGTATTAGTTCATACGGCAGCTCCTCGACAAGCAGGATTTGGGGCAAACTGCTGTGGCTGTATTATTTAACATGCACTATTTAACATGGACTACTGTTCATGCACTAAGATACACTGTGCAAGCACCTTTCCATACAAATACATGCCACGGGCCATTGTTGGTTTGAAGACAATGGCTGGTATTCACAAGAAAAAAGTATTTTAGGAAACCATCACTGGATCAGGAGGAAGCCTGGGGGGAGGCACAGGCCAGCGGGTGGACAGGGAAGAGGCGAGTACCCAGAGTAGGCTGAGTCCAGGAGCAGAAATCTGGATCAGAAAACTGCGGAGACCAGTTCTGAGCAGAAAATGAAAGTCTATAAAAACCTCAGAGCTTTGTAGAGTTGCATCAGTTTTGTCACTCTATCAACCTTGAAAAGAAGAAAGTGACCCAAACTTTTTTGATCATGTTTTCAGAGATTACAGTTGATTACCAAAAGATAACTACAGTTGAGAAGGTTCTCAAGAAGCAGCAAAAATCAACCTGGTACACGAAGAAATTTCAGCCTTTTGGAGAGACCACTCATTCCAGATTTGTCTGACCTGCAGAGAAGGTGGTGGGCGCAAACTCTGGTTCTGCCGCTGGGACATGGGAGCAACAGCTACAGCAGATGCAGCACAGGCTTGCCCACCGTCTGCTTTAGCAGGGAGGGATATGGGAGGTATAAATCCCCAACACACAAAGTTTGACACTCACTGTTGACACTCCCAACCACCCTAGCAGCATGAGTGCCAAGGCAGGGAGGGTGGGGTTTATTATTCCGATTTTTACCTGATAGAAAACCCTTGCCTATGCAGCACACTATCACCAACACATACACTTTGCCTGAGTCACTAGCTGAGCACCCAGACACCACAGCCTTCTGCCCTACTGCTGGCTTCCCCCAGCCCTAAAATATCACCCTCTGACACCTTTAAGAATCCAAAAAGGAAATACTACAGTAATCAAAACCACTGCTTTCTGTCTCCCATAACATCCTCATTGGTAAGCACAGGAAGCGTGGAACAGATGAGTAGAGAGTGAGGTGAGAACTGGCTGACTAGAAAAGCTCAGAGCGTTGGGATCACCGGCACAGGGTCTAGGCGGAGGCCTGTAGCTAGCGGGTTGGTACTGGGTCCTGTCTCATTAAACATCTTCATCAATGACCTGGATGAAGGGATAGAGNTGCTCAAGAAAGACAGAGTACTTGGAGAGAGAGTCCAGCAGAGAGCCACAGAGATGGCTGGGTACCTGGGGCATCTCCCTTATGAGAAAAGGCTGAGAGACCTGGGACTGTTCAGCCTGGAGAAGACTGAGGGGGGACCTTATCAGTGCTTAGAAATATCTGAACTACCTAAAGGGTGGGAGCCAAGTGGATGTGGCCAGGCTATTTTCAGTGGTGCCCAGTGACAGGACAAGGGACAACGGGCACAAACTAGAATGTAGGAAGTTCCACACGAACATGAGAAAAAACTTCTTCACTTTGAGGGTGACAAAGCACTGAAACAAGCTGCTCAGAGAAGTTGTGGAGTCTCCTTCTCTGGAGATACTCAAAACCTGACTGACACTTTCCTACTATAGGGAGCCCGCTTCAGCAGGGGATTGGACTAGATGATCTCCAGAGGTCCCTTCCAATCCCTACAATTCTGAGATTCTATGATTCTGCCACATCAGAAAGAGCTTGCCTGCAGAGCTGAGTAATAACTGCAAAACCTGACTGCTTGTTTGCTCTGAGTGGGTCACAGCCCCCAGGTCAGGAATGCCTGGCAAAGCAGGTGGTGCGGCCCAGGATTTTACTTGCACACAGCACATAGGTAATTTTTATTCTCTAAAGCAGTCACTACCTTTGTATGCAAGCAGCAGTGTGAAATCACCACTGCACTTTTTATACGGAGTTTGCAAATTTTCCCTTTTAAAATGCTCCAGGTGAAACTGGTGAATAAAAACAGCACTGTGTGAATAACCACTCTCTGCTAGCATCAGAAAGTTAAATGGCTACGTTTTTGAAAGGGAATTAATGACTAAGGGTTCATTTTCCTTTGGATAGTATCTGGAATAACTAATTCACAACAATTAACCTGATAAAGCTCCTCAAGGACACCCCTGCTCCAGAATAAACACTCATTTTTCTGAATTAGCTTAATTCAGCCTGGACAATCTCACTTTCACAACAGCGTCGGTCCAGCTGGAACTCCACAGGCTTTGTCCCTGTAAAAGTAACATTGCAGCTGCTAACTCACTGATGTTTCTGACATTGCTCGCCAAGGTAAAGCACTCTGCAAAGAAGAATAGGCTGCAATTATGCACTGGATCATACAACTGAAAATAAGTTGGTCTGCAAAACTTTGTCTTCAAAGACTTTTGGAGACATTAATTCATCAACTTCACCAACTCTAAACATTATTTTTACTTATGAAAAAGTTGAGACAGACAGGTGAAGGGACTTCCCTGAGGTGTACTAAGAGTTCATATTTCAGAGCTAAGACTGTGGAGATTTTGGCTTCTGATCATACCTGCATTCAAACAAGTACAAATGTGTTTGGAGGACTTTGGAAAGCAGTAATTCTGCACCCCCCCTCCTACTTCCTATAGCTGTAGTCGAGGCTGGGCATGCAGCACTGCACCATGGTGGCTTGGCCAGCTGGGAAGCCCCCTGTTCCCTTCCCCACCCTGCAGCTTGGCTCCAGCTGCCCCCCATGCACACACACAAGAAAATGCTCTCAAGAGAGTTCCAACTGGAGGGTCAGGAAAAAGAAGATGGTCCTCCTCACACAGGTGGGGATATTTCAAACTATTTCTCAATAAACACTAAATATTGGAAGCAGGAAATTTTCCCAGTAGAAGCAGTAGATAAATAAGCTGGTCTGGAAAGTCTTCTCCACTAGAGAAGCCTCACTGTGATCTGAAAAAAACAGTCATGTTTAATTAGGAGATGAAATATGGTCCCTGTGACTGTAAAAATTATTTTACAGGAAGTTATTGCATATGTTATAACCCTATAAAAATTACCCCGAATCATAAAACTGTGATTCTGCATGTCTGCTTGGCTTTACTGCTGGTCTCAGTGCTGGAAGAGGCATCTCATCTTGTCTTCTTTGCCTTTCTACCCCCAGCTGCTACTCCTTCACGTTTCCCTGAATTTCCCCATTTTCACACAGCAAGAAGGACAGAAGTGCCTTCCATAGGAGGTGTTCCCACAACAGAGCCTGGTCAGCACCTACCCCGGTGGGGCAGCCTGTGCTATCTCGGTCAGATGAAAACCTCTTGCTGGATTTTACTGGCCCTGAGAGGGCCCCCCCGGCAGCAAGCTCGGGTTGACAAACCCCGGGTTTCTTGGTCCAATCAGTTTAGTCAGCACTCAGCCCTCAGTTTTTGCCTGAAGCAGAAGAGGGTGGGGGAAGGAACTGAAGACAATTCTAGTGAAAAAATCTAAGCTATTTTAATCCAATGCAAATTCTGTGAGCTGTAGTGAAACTGTATTGTTCCACTATGTTGCCACAGGTTGCTAGTTAGCATGCTGCACTGATCTTTCGGGGTTCGTGGGAATGCAGGCTCGGGAGAAGCTGTGATATAAATTCTGATTTGCAGCTCAGCACCTATTTCACTTGATCTAGCAGTGTCAAGAAGTTTTACAGTGCTTCAGTTTGGAGGTGAAGGAAAGCTATCAGGGAAGAAGAAACTGTCCTTGCCAGGAAGGAATGCTGCTGTGTTCTCGCTGCAAACCCTGTCACAAGGCCTCAGAAGGCAGCAGGCCGGCTGGTGGGAGCAGTCTTGGGGCTGAGAGGCGGTGGAGGGGACGTCTCTGGGCAGCCAGGCTGTGGTGACACAAAGGCAGAAAAGGCACTGTGGGTCCCTGACAGAGCAGTGGTCCACGGAAGGTCCCACCAGTGCGACTCCAGCTTTGCCAGCATCCCTGCTCCACCTTAAACCACAACACCATCAGCCTCGCACAAGGCAGGACCCGCCATGGGGCTGCGCTCTCCCTCTCCCCTCAGCGATTTTGATACGCTGGGTTCAATGCCTCTCTTCAAGGCAGATGCCCGCATGGCACGCCCAGGCACAGCTGCTCCCAAGAAGCAAGAACCAGCAGCGCATTTAAATATAGCACAGCCAGGACTGGCGAGAGGGGAGAACTCTTCTGGTGTCTCTTGACATCCTTGATCAGCAAGATCTCATGCTCAGTACTGCACAGAACACAGCAGCACAGGCAATTTATTCACAGGCCAAAGCATGGCCTGCTAGCTCTCTGTTGGGGTGTGCTATTACATCAGAAACAAAGGGCCTTCCCTTCACCCCTGCAGCACAACCCGCTCGCCATCTGCGCTGCTCCTCGCAGCTGCTAACGCAGGCACAGAGATACCTGCTTGGTTTGCAGGGCAGCTGCAGGTGTCCCAAGGCCACTGCCACCGAACTCTGGGGACACATGGCCACTGGTGCACCGGGAAAGGCAGCCCCTGGAGAAAGCAGGGCTGGGCCACATTCACAGAGAGCAGTGACACGGCAGCTCATGGACACCTCAGTTCACACCGTGCAGCACCTTCCCACCCTGCTGACTCCTCCTGAAGTACCACTGCCATCCAGACACGGGGAGAATCTCCAGGACATTCCATCAGCCCATTTTTTCGGGCAGGAGCCTGGTCTCTTTTGCGACCAGTACAGTTTGAGTGCTCACTGCACTGCTGGCAGCAGGCAGCCAATTCATAACCCAGGAACGAACACACATAGTGAGTGGTGAGAGGGAAGGGAGATATAATAGTACTATAAAATATCACAATTGCTGAAAACTGAAATACCTTTAAAAATGGGTCTAGAGTTCTGTAATATTTTTCTTCCTATGACCTCCAGACAATTATAAAACATGAATGACACTTTCCATGCAGTGACCCAGGAAATGAAATGTCATTTTCAAAATGGGCATAAGAATGCAATCCCTAAAGACTTAGAGACTTAGACTCATCTTTAAGAATGTCACCAAAACAGTCATTAAGATGCTTATTGAATTTCTGTGCTCAGCGGCTCATTCACAACAAAATGTTTACAAGTTTTTTTGTTTTTTTTTTATCAAACAGTAAAAAAATTCAAATGTATAAGTGCAATAAAGGAAACAATCAGGGACTGTTTTTCCCTGTCCAAAGTGCATGTACGTGAGCATAAACACACATACAAAGAGAAACACACAGTTTTCTGCATTAAAGTGAATAAATTGAGTACTTTGTCATATCTGTATCAACAATCAGCAGCACAGTAATGTAGATAAATATATATATATGAATTCTAACAGCTGTATAAATATACGTACAAATTTTAGCAATTATATATATATTAATTTTAAGTAAAATAAACCAAATACACTTTGAGTGAGAACATCCAGCCGGACTCAAAGACCTATTTGTAGCCGGATCCTTTGCGACGAGTCCTTGCCTGTCACAATGGAGGGGCTGAGCCATCTGCAGGAAGCACGGCTTGCTCTCAGCCCGCAGAGAAAGGCTAGCAGTACACGAGTAACAGCTGCTCTGGCCCTTCACTGGAGCACACCCCACGGAACACACCGAGGCAGAGCCCAGCGTGCTCTCCCCCATGCAAGGTGCCAGCGGACCGGGCTGCCCGTGCCTTCTCGGCGCAGCGCGGGGCGGCGGGATGCAGTGCGAGAGCTTACCTGTTCCAGGTAGCGTTGGAGCAGGCCCGTCGCTGCTGGGTCCCCCGCTCATCCAAGGCTGCCTGCTCTCTCTTGCCCAGATCACTGAGGCTGGGCGAACTCATGAACTTCAACCTGCGAAGAGTCCTCATGGTCAAATGTGTGTTTGCGCGTGGCAGCTACAGATACACCATCCTGTTTACACACACACACGCGCAGCTGGAGCAGCAGCAGCAGCAGCAATGCGAGCAGTTCCCTCCGTTTGCTGTTCAAAAAAGAAACTTAAAAAAAAAAGAAGAGAGAACCAGTCTCTACGGAGCACACCTCTGCCAGCAAGAAAACAAACCTTTAATCAGATCAACTCTGACGTCATGAACTGTGGTTAATAATTTCTCCAGTCCTTTTAAAAAACAAAAGCCGAGCCCCCGGCTGCGGCTCAGGCACTTTGAAGGGGCCCCCTCATAACCCGCGGCCCCAGGCACGGTGCTGCCCCCACTCCGGAGCCAGGGTGCAGAGCCCTGGGGTGCTCCACCTGCCCCGGGACCTGCGCTCCCCTGGGGGCCCGTGCCCTGCTAGCACTGCTCAGACTGCCTCTCTGCACTCGTGATGGAAACGAAACTGGAGGGCAACGGACAAAAAAAAAAAAAAAAGGCAAAAAAACCAACACCCAAGCGACCAATACTGACGCACTGAGAGTTTATTGGAAAGTTTCATAACTGCCTGTGCCCTGCCACGTTACGACACTGCACACACGCGCTCTCGCTGCCTCGCTCACACACAGACACACACACAGTGCTGCGGGACCGAGAGTGGCAGCGCATGGAACAGCTGCAAGACGGAAAGTGGAAGTGCGATCTTGTTCTTCTGAGGAGATTTTGGTGATCCCAATGCCTGGTCTTTCTGCCTCTTTGTAAGGCGAGGTAACAGCTGCATGACTCAGGGCACAGCAGGCTCCGACAGAAGCCCCAGGTGCCTTCTCTTCAAAGAAGAAACCTCTCGGAGTGCAGCGCTGGGGCTGTGCTGCCACAAGCCCCCCGCCGCACTCGGCTTGCTGCTGCTCAACCCAGGTTCTGTTCTGCGCCCAGGAGAGCCTTGCTTCCCAGCTGGGAAGGAGCCAAGAGGACTGCGACCTGCTTCCTCCAAAAGTAAGCAGGCTGCAACATATGGAGCTGGAGCGTAAGGACTGCTCCTGTTCCTGCAAGGCGCCTGGTGGAAGCTGAGAGGGCTCCTTGCAGAGCAGCCTTGCAGAGAATGGGGCTGGAATAAAGGAGGACTTACCTCTTCCTTCTCTATTTTCACCTGTGATAATCTACTGCCTAGATCCAGGCTATAACTTGATTTGTTTGAGCTCAAATAGTACCTCAAGGCTGCTATTACAGGAGAACTGCTTCTTTCTGCAGTGAGATCTGCCCTCTGTGCATCAGTTATAGAAATAGTTCAGTAAAAACTGATTCCTCTCACTACTCACCAAAACTCAGCTAAGCTTATTGCATATAAATATTTACTTCCCGAATTTATATTTGATATTACCTACATGGGAAGCAGTAGCAGAACTACATAGGAGAAAGCTCCTTTTTACCTTGCTCTAGTTTTAGTAGTAATAGCTTTATCCAGCTGCTTGGATCAGCGTCAATATCGATTGCCCTTCCCAACCCAAAAATGTGTACAGTACACCAGTGAGCACTGCAGTAGATAACATGTAATGTTTCACTTTGGAAAGCACCTACAGCTCCACATCTGACTTACAGACAAAGGCACTGCTATTCTGGGTCTCTTCCAGATGTTTAAATCCCTCAGACCAACAAACAACAATCCACTATGTACACGGCAGCAAAGGGAAACAAACACAACAATATATCGCTGTATTCAGAGGAATGAGACTCCTTCTACAGCATACAAATCAGCCACCAAAAACAGACACAGCAGAACGCTGCTGTGCTCACACAGGATGAAGGGCACCTGACTTCTGCGGATAGCACAGCTGGGCAGGGGAGTACAACTCAGCCTGAGCTCCAGGTGAGGCTTCAGATAAAAGTGCGTCTATCCCATTATGGGACACAGTCAGTTAGGCAAACCTGTGGCAAGTGAACTCCATCTGATCTCGTTTTCCTCCTAGCTCGGCTGCTTTTCTTCTGCTCACTTGCCGTGAATTAGATAGGCCTTGCAAATGTTATTATTCTGGATTAAACTTCTGGAGTTTTAAATTCTTTGATCCCTTGGCAGCACCAGAGACGTTATGAACCCTGACGATGCCAGTATGCCAGCAGCTATACAACAATATTTCCTCTGCCTTTTTTTCACTTCTTGAAATCTTCCACTTGCTAAACTGACTGAACCCAAGGTGCTGCTGTGTCAACCTGGGATACGCCAGCCAATGCTGCAAAAAGCAGGGCTCAGCTTCCTCATAAAACACCAAGTCCAAAGAGAAGGGGGGAAAAAAAAAAAAAAACTTTTTCTCGCTGTAGGCTGAAAGAAACACCTGGAGAAGTCAGACTGTTTTCATGCCACCTCATCCTTAACCAGTATTAGACTCAGCATCTAGCAAGCACCCAGCGCATGGGAGAAGCAGCATTCCAGTTTGCTGAAACATTTCTGATGAAGGTAGCAAAGGGCAGGCTTGGTCTACACTTTCTCCTCCTTCCTGTGCTTCCACCTGATCAAATGTTGACTTACGATAAAATGAATCACTCTCAACATGGGTTACCTCCACCCATAATTACAGAGCAATACTTCGCATTTACATTGTGCTGTGCGTTCAGGGGCATCCTTGGCTTCACAGCATTCATTAATTCAGCCTGAAGAGCCCTGGGGCAGAACACACGATCTGCACTTTGGCATTCCCAGTGCAAAGGAGAAAGGCAAGGTGACTTGTGGGACCATCTGGCCAGTGGGCAGCACGGACGCCGAGGGAGCCCAGGGCCTGAAGCTCCTGTTACAGCACAGGTCCCAGGACGTGCTGCAGGGCCGGAGCAGCTGGAGGATGATGCAGGATGGAGCTCCAAGATGGGGCTTGTTGTGAAGCTGCTGCAGTCCAGCACTGCTCCATGACCGAGGGGCTGAATGTCAGAGGGTGCTCACTGTCAGCGACCGAGAGGCATAAGAGCCCTGACCAGGCTGGCTGGGAGGGAGAGGACAGCAGGCAGGGGCCCTCCGTGGGCTATGTAACAAGCACTGCAAGTTTCTTAAACAGAACAACTGCACTCAGCACACTTGCAGAGCCAAGACTGTAAAGTGCTCTTCCATTAATTTGATTAATCCCTGCATGCAGTACCCCATGCTAATGCTATTTTACTCACAAGAAACCTGCGGCTCAGAGGTTAAGTGATTTAACCAAAGCCCCACAGCCACCTCAGCACGGCAGGAAGATTCAGCCCTGTGCCTGCTCCCTCCCTGCCCCTCAACATCTCCCCACAGAACCAGGCCTGTCTCTACTAGGAGCTGCTTTTTTTCATCTGGGGGCCCACATCTCACAGGGGACTGTGGTACGTCCCTCAGCCTCTGCAGTGCCTGAGACAAAGCAGGAATCCTGCAGGGCAACAGCACTGCTCGCCTGGTGCTGCCTGCAGGCCTCGAACAGCACGCAGGGACACCAATGTCTGTTTTGAAATAATGACCTAGGTAACACCTGCACCGATCCTGCTGGGAGCTGGGCCTGAAAGACACTGCTGCTGCCCCAGCAAGAACTTAAAAATTCAGGTAGACCTCCCCAAAGACAGTTTTGAAAAAATGAGATTTGCCTAAAAAAAAGAAAAAAAACTCATGCTGTATTTAATTAACATTATAGCAATCCTTACAGCACAATCTTGCTGGATTCTTAAAACTTTCTTATGGATCATGATGAGAAGGAAAAGAAAGCACAAAGTAATGTTCACGAGTGGAGACATCAAGAAATTCACAATATATGAAATTCACGATAAAGCTGCCAATGCTGTGACTACTGTGGGTCAGCTGCTCTGCTGCTGCGATTACAGCAATGGTGCAAGCGTGGGGACACAGTCAGGAAGAGAATCTGCCACGTCAGCTTTATTCAGCACAGCCTTGGCATGTAAAAACAGCTGAATAAATACAAATTTTAATTGAAAAAAAAAAAAAAGCAACAAAAACAAATCAACAGATATCTCCTCTTCTCTTTTGGGGGAAGAGACCAGAAATCCCTACAGAAATGCTGAACATTCTGCAAGCAAAGAACAAAGAGGCAAAGCGCACCTATGGCAGCAAGCAGTTAAAAGCCTCCCCACTGTAGTTGTTCATAAAGCACACCACAAAACTTGGGGCATGCCTCAGCACATGCCAAAGCTCAGGAATTAGTCTTTGGAAAAACCACCCTTCTCAAAGGCGCAGCACGGAAGGGCAGAGGGAGATGCGGCTGTCAGGACAAGCATGAAGAGTGGAGGGGAAAAGGAACCTTATGACTCATCAATTCCTTTGCTACAATAGCCACATAAAGCTCCTTTATCAGAAAACAAAGAATAAAGAGAATAGAGAAAGTATAAAGCCACACAGGGTCTATTTACACCCTTCCCCCTCCATCCCACTCACTTTGCAGCCCCTGAAGATAAAGGAACTCTCAACGACAGTTTCTGCCTGGCATTTTTGAGGCTTATCATAGGACAGTCTTGGCATTGCCAGCTGTTTCTTTTACTTCCGCCCCCACCACAGCCAAGCACCCGTTTATAGGGGGCACCTGGCCTTACTGGGCCCCTAAGCCTCTGAAACACCTCCTGTGCCCTCCTGCACTGCTACGTTCTGCGACCCCTGGTGCCCCCCTTCAGACAGCGCTGGCATTTCTGCTCCAGCTGCACGTGGGACATGCACACGGGGTTTCTTTCCACTTTACAGTGTTAAGAAGAAGAAATGCTATTAGACAGTATCTCCTTCCTAAGCAAGCAGGAGAAGAAAATCCCTGACAGCCCTCCGGCTACTGCTAGGAAGGTGTGATCTGATCCCCCCGCCAGCTCCGCAGCAACACCTGCAAGCACAGTTCATCCCACAAAACTTGAGACTCAGCCCGCAGGCACTGTGCTGGAGATGCACCAGCTTACTCCAGCTAAGGACACCCATAATCACTACACGCCATGGAGGATCAGGGCCAGCTTCCCAGGCACTCCCTTCGCAGTTTGAGCAGTAAGAATGATCCTTGCAGACTTTCTAAGCAGAAACAGAGACCTGTATGTGAGCAAAGGACCATCTGGACCGGACTACAGCAACCATCCATGTCTGGTTTCTTCCCACAGACTGGTCAGCGTCTGCTGGACATTCCTTACTCACTCACCAACTGTCCCCACCTTGCTCCCTCTCCTGCTTTTCCATCATCACTTGCCCTCATTCTCCATCTTGATTTTCTTGGGCTTTCTTGGTTAGCTAATTCCTCAGGAAAAGTTTTAATATATACAGGGAAGAAGAAAAAGGAGATCAAAACACCGCTACTAACAGTGTTTGCAAATGACTCTCCAGCTAGCTCATAAATCTAGCAATACTTAGACACCTTTGCTTAAAGCATCCGTAAAAACTGTTCCCCTTTGACAGCAGAATTTTTCAGTTTACTGAGCGCAACAACATAAGCATTTCTCAAAACACAGCAGATAGCTAAATCTTCTATCCTTGTCCTTCAGAAGATAGGAATTACGAGAAAATTAGGATAGGAATAGACCCATTACACTCTCTTTCAAAATATCAAGCTTTCCATAAAAAGGCAGTTCCCCTGGCTGATACCGCTCCTCATGATCTCCATATAGGTCCTGGGAACTGACGGTAACACAGTGATCCAGAGGAGCACGATGGTCACACGGTCTGGGTTACAGGACCTGTGCCAGTATCGTGTTCCATTCGCATCACCTCCAGCGATGAGGTGGGCTTCCAAGCAGAAGACATGCCCATGCCAGGTTTCACTGTCGCCCACTCACCATATTCACAACCCACTGAAAACAGAGTATATCATACAAACTCCAAGGCAAGCACACAACTTGGCCGTTAAATAAAGCCCCATAACTGTGATTTAGAAACTGAGGTCTTGAGAGTTCTGATCAATAAGCAAATCAAGTGTTTAAAATACTTTGTGCTTTTATTACAAGATCATGAGATCGTGAAAAATTAATCTTACAAAGTAACTGAGCCCATAACGCACATGACATTTTTTCTTCCTGAGCTCTATGTGAATTCTTTCCTAAATTGCCTATCTTGCATAATTTTAATTGGATCCCAGAACACCGTGACCTTGATGCAGCAGCTACAGTATCTCAGCGCTGTCTCCTACAGTTATATATGGTACGGTGCCTTCCAAATCTGTGAACCCTGGGAGATCAGAACTGTGTGCTGTGCAGGGCTATTTTTCTTATATCCAAACATTTTTGATTCAAGGTCTTCCAAGAGGGCTCTGATTACCTTGGAAGGTCACCAAGATAAAGAACCCACTCTGTTAACTAGCTGGGTTCCTAATAAACTGCACTGCTGGCCAGCAGTTAGTTACAAGTGATATCCTCACTTTACTGTTAGCGTATGAGAACGTAAGCATGCCTTGAGATTACTGCCACCTCCTGTGCATAAGTCAAGGAGGTCACTCCAGCACTGAGCAATGCAAGAGACGACTGCAAATTCAGGGGATCTTTGACTCTGGTGGTACTATGGTGCTGTTACTTGAATGGTACCAAAGCTCTATGGAACAAAACTCAGTCCTGTAAAAGTCACAAAAGAATGGCCTTCACTACAAAGGAACTCTTACAGAAAATTTATCTTTCTTCCTGAGCACCACAAGAATATATTTTTTTAATGGAAAAAATGCCAGAAAGATTTTAGGGATAACACAGAAGCGTAACATCTGGCTGTGTATTTGGACTCTGTGGCATTTAGTGTGGTGGAGCTTTCCAAAGGAACTTAAAAATGGTGATGCTGTGCCATCTTTTCATATACACCTACTGGAACAGTCCCTGCAAACGGAGATAGATACTGGGCTACGGCAACAGCAAGTGAACAAAAGGCCTTCATCACACAAGTGATTTTACACTTGTACATTTGAATCTTAATTTCCCAAGGTCAGCAGGCCCAGCTCTATGACCTTCCAGCATATACATCAGTATTTTCTCAAGATGCTCTGGGAAATCACTTATCTCAAAGGGCAGAGTGCAAGAATCAGTTAGACTCCATGGGAAAATCTCCTTTCACTCTCCTCCCAGCACCCTTGCCTGCCTCAGCCTTCTGTCAGGTATCAACACGACATCACCATCTGGGCTATCATCTGGAAGGAATGCCTCATCCAGGAGGCAAGGGAAATTCCCTCACATTTCCTTCCAGAAAACATTTTCCTTTCCCACAAGGCAGCAACAACTAGATAACAAGTTGAGGTACTCCTCCCTCCCTGAATTCAGCATGAACATCAGCATCCTCAAGCAGCTGTGGGATGCAGAGGTATCACTCAGAAGTTTTTGTGCACCTTCAGCAGCATCGTCCCATCTTTCCTGATGAGTTCTGCTGTTCAAGTATTCTTGCTCAAGAGGTTTTCTTCAGCCATTTCAAAAGATCTCTTCTCCAATCTCAAGCTAAAGTTTTCACTGCAAAGTAGTTTAAGTTCTCTAAATGTATATATGGAAGACTAACATTCCTGGTTTTAACAGAAAACAAGTGGTAATCACAGTGGTTTTTGGCACTGGGATCTGTGAGCCATCCAGAGTCTTTCAGGCCTGCTGCTATAGGGCCAGCAGCTTGGAAGCTGAAATAGACTGAGCTCCCTGCTCCTAAGTGGAAGGCTGGAAGTATTTATTTCAAGCACTGTTTGCAGGCACTTTGCTGAACAGCTGGGATCCCAGTACTGAAGGCTCTAGGACATGTTCCTAGGATGCACGGCTCCTTCATACAGAAAACTCTAGGCCAGGTGGTCCTGGGCTTGCAGCCAGCACTTGCCTGAATCTCGTCCTGTGGAGAATGCTTCATTGTGGCAGCACCACTGGAAAGAAGCATAAACTGAAGACCTCTCATGAATGGAGCTGTGGTCAGCTCTACACTCAAATCTGTGTCTCAGTTCCTTTTAAGATAGTTTGGTCTTAAGAAATAGGCTGGCACCAAATACCACCCAGCTGACATTTTCAAGGCAAGACACATCAGTTGCTAAGGGAAGGACTGCAGGAGGATGCACAGACCTTTGCCTCACCGAGAAACTGCATCCTCAGCCCTCCTTTACTCTTAAAACAACAACCAACTAATTTGCGTTAGCCCAAGATCACACAACCTGCGTGCTAGGCTTCAGCCTGACAACACCAGAAGGGACAACGTTGGCAGGCTGGGGTGTCCTCTCAGTGGTATGGCCTCGAGCACCCCAACTCAGCAGGCCCAGGTGGAGGCACACAAAGCCACAGGCCAGTGTCCCCCACCAGCCAGGCAGCAGTGCACTGCATGGGACGGTCAGTGCTACAAAACGGCAGCCAGGGCCCCAGCCCGCGAAGACCCTCACGGCCAGGCTGGCTGTGCAGCCCACCAGGAAGCAGCTTGCAGCCTCCTGACTGAAAGTGTCACCCCCTGCCAACATTTACAGACAATTCGAGGCAATCGGTGCTTCATCGTGCCCACAGAAAAGAGTAGCAAGCAAAAGCAAGGCAGCTGGGATGGTTGCTGTGCTCACTGCTTCACATCACAAAATTTTTTGGTGAGCACAGAACTTATAGGCCGCCCCTCTTTTTCTCAGATACCCCTCCATCCACATCTGGCCAGCAAACCAACGCTCCTTTCACCACACCTTGTACTTGCTCTGTTCCCCACAGCTCAGCATTGAACCTGGGCAGCAGAACACTGTGATGCTTTTTTAAGCATTGCTTTTCCTGTTCCCCCTGCCAAGTGCAGCACTAGCCCATTCACTGTCAGGGCAGCAGTCTTTGGCCTGCCAGGGCAGCCCCAATGGCAACCACACAGGCACCCCACCGCCTTCACCAAATCTTCCAGAGGAAGCCCTGGCAGCTCCACCCGCACAAGGGCTGCAGGAGTAGGCTCCTGTTAGCAAGCTTTCAATTTTTGCTCTTCATCTGGTTTCTGCTACAACACACATCCACAAAGATTTAGTCCCTACTGTGGTATTTTGGTACTTGAAAACTGTAGGGCGCCAGACAACAGATAAAAGGAGGCTACCTTTTCCCCTTATCATTTTTTTTTTTCTTCCCTCCTCTGAAACTCAGAAAGGTCAGATTTGGGTTCAGTTTTGTCCTGTGTAATGTTTTGGCTTGGTTTGTATTTATTCCAAGTGAGTTCACCCATTTTTCTACTGAAGAAATAAAAGGTCATGAAACCAGTGAGTTCTCTCTCTCCTCCAAGGGGCACTCCCCTCTAGGGAGTGAATTACCAATGAAGTGTACTGAAAGAAAAAAAAATGCAAAAATATATTCCATTCCTGCTGGGCAGGTGGAACTGTAATCACAGCTGAGTGTAATTAGAAAATGCACGAGGATGCACTTCAGATTCTACAACCTTGCACCAATTTTTAAGCAATCTGTTTAATTTAGTTGATGAACTTGGGATAAGAAAAAACAAAAACTTATCTTTTTTTTGTTTAAAAAAAAAAAAAAAAAAAACACCACAGTCCTTTCTGCAGTATTTGTCTATGCAGCACTAGGAGCCAGCACAAAGACTTGGAGACTGGAAGAACAGCGGACAGGGAAGGGAGGGTTGGATCACTTTATGCATAAAATCACTCCATATTTGTCCTCAGCTAATACTCATGTTAAGAGCTAATACACGTTAAGAAGGCGATATATGTGTGCATATAGTGCATGTTATGTGTTACCTTTATTAGTCATTTGTTTTAGAGAGTGCCTCCCACAAACCTTTTTGATTTGAACATTTGGAGGAATGAGAGCATCCAGAATTGAACATTTGACTCTGACTGAAATAAATAGCTTTTCAAACCCAGGTTTTTGGTTCATTGGCTCTGTTTGAGTTTTCTTGGTTTGCTTAGTGCAAGAATTTACCATGTCATTTGAAATGGAAACGTATCTAAACTTATTCTGCTAGAATAAAACAAATTTTCCGTGTTCATGTACTATAGTGCACTACTTCTTACCTATGCTTTCAACAGAAAATCATCTTGGTTCAAATGTCTTAAAGAAGTTTTAGAAAGGCAAAAATGCTTTCCAGCGCTACTGTAGATATTCTGTAGTGACAATTAAAAAAAAAGAGAAAATGCAGGATTCTACATTTTTAAAGGATGAATCCTTAAAGTTGTGTCTTTCCCTAAGAAAGGACCTAAATTTTCGTGGCCAAGAGCAAAGGCATCCAAAATTATTAGTTACTTTGTTGAGTCCTAGTTAAGAGTTTTAATGAAATTATGACCAGGACTCACTTGCATTTGTCTACATATTTCTACTAATTTATCAAGAACTGCTATCTCATCATCAATGTCAAGTGCTGAAATAGTCAGAAGTCCCAATTCAGTTCAAAAACAGAACACGAGTTCTAAACAAATAATATAAATAAAAACATTTACAAGCTTATATCATGATTTCTGTGACTGATTTTGACAACCCTCATTATTTAACTTTCAGAAGATTATTTGAACCTCAGTGAGGTGACATCCTCTACAAAAGTTGTTTTGAGTTGCATTTGTGTGGATTTGGGGAAAAAAGAGGAACGAAATCTACTACTTTCTCCCCTCTTTACTTAAAGCAGAACAAAAGGTAATAAACATAAGATTTTATCTGTTACGTAGGTGATATTGTTATTTTAGATAGGTAAATCAATAGATTGAATAGTTATGCTTTTATCTGCACTTCACTACTGTCTATATTGTACTGAGATGGTAAATAAAGAAAAGAAAGAAAGAAATCATTTCTTCCTTGTACGTTCACCACAAGAAAAGAGATGAGACACTCAAAGCTGCCATGACAGCAGTGTAGTAACTCAGAGGTCACAACTGGAAGCTGCAGCTAAGAAGCTCTTGTGCTGAAGGTCATTCACTGCAGCTTGGCCTTTGCATTTGTTAAGCTCATTCAACATTAGCTAGTAGGAAATGAGGTAACACTGAGTGTGAGATGTGTGTCTCTCACAAGGAGAGATGTATAGGGAAATTCAGACCTCATTTTATAGGTGCTGGAGAAAATCGGGCATGTCTGTGCTGCCTTCCTCACATCCTATAAAGCTATTTAAAACTGCAAAGGTAGGACATGCTCTGGAAGCGCTTGTTCTCTCCACCAACTACACAGAGAACATAACATGAATCACTCAAGTACAGATATGGTATTCCAAGCTGTAAATATATCAAATTAGAGGAGACGAATTTCATTCCCATTCTCTTACTGCCTCATTGATTATGAAACAAGTGTAAATAATTTGGCATCTGACTAATGAATGTTTCGCTTCCACGAGTACATGCTCCGACCCTAGATGAAGAGACCTTTGGGAGCTATCTTGTGTTTACAGGCTCAGCTGGTGTTTCAAGAAGGGAGATATTAAATTAGGAGTATTTCCAGGAGAGTCTGTTGTCAGCACTGACCAAAGGCATCACAGGACTCAGAGAAAACAGCCGAGTTAACAGCATTCATGGGACAGCCTGAACAGAGAGGACAGCCAGATGTGCTGGTAAAAAGCATCTTCTGTCTAGGGAATCAGCTGAGATTTTTAGAGAAGAGTTGAGCTAAGAGTAACACCCACTCTGCAAGTGGATAAGAATCAAACAATCAATGAAGATACTGCCAGGTTCTTCTCTTTTTATAGAAGGAGGAGGGGAAAAAAAAGGGTGCAAATAGACCTACAACTTTGCTAGGAACTTCTCATCACACTAATTATGAAAGGATTAAGTGCTTATCAGCTGTGATGTGGTAAGCATTGCTAACCTCCTTCATCAATTCAACACTTTGACTGATTTCTCTCTCCTTGTGAGCACAGCAAACACATCACCTTGCTGTTTCTGACTCGGCCCATCATGCCAGAACTTCTGCATGTGCTGGATTTGAAGCCTGGGATATTTCCGTTGACTTACATAGGACTCTACACATCCAGAAAGTTAAACAAATGCACAGACATTCACAATGGCCATGGCCCACAGATGTCAACTAATGGGGGCCTGAAACCTTAACGTATGTGTTGTCTATGGTCTCTGTTACAACAGGACCAGAATCCTGACTAAGATATTTGAATTATACCACAATGAAGAGCAAATAATAAATAAACTGTGAAAATACATACACTGTTGGAATACCAAATTTGAATACAGTGCTATGCTCAAAGCCATAAGCATCACTTAAAGTCTATTATATTGCCAGAAAGTGGCAAGTTATGGCTTTTGCAATTAAAAAAAAAAAATAAAGTGCTTCTAAAATGTTGGGTTTGCAGCAGCTGGTGTTTTTTCATGAGGCATTGGTACTTCCAGTCAGCAAACATTCTCTCAAGGTGCTGGTGAGCTGCTCGAGGCATAATGTCTACTAATGCCTTGCACAGCGGGAACTCTGATCAGCCTGTCCATCACAGTAGTGTTACAGATTACAAAGTACTCTATAAACAGTTTACAATGGGAATTTTGCAAATGCTGTACTAGAAATAGAAGCCATGTGCATACCCAATGTTTGTTCTGAGATGCAGATATTTTCAACAGCAAGAATAAAAAGTTTAACAACGAACAAACCAAAGATGGAATGTTTGCTGCAAACTTTTCAAAATAAGTCAGTGAAGGATGACATCAGTGTTTAGTTCTGCTTGCAATGACTGAATCCTCCTAGCAGCAATATCTCGAGATGCTGCTGGCAAGAATTCATGTTTAACAACAGATTAGTTGGTAGATTACTAACTTAGTAGACAGTAGACATGGGTATTTGTTATGGAGAAGTCTGCAAAGTGCAGAAGCAGAAATTTTCTAAGCACACTTGAAATAATGTGGGCATAGGTATGAGGGATTTCCTGACCAAATTATACCCAGACACTTCCTTAGCTTTTCCATAGAAATCGAGAGCAATACCCACACCCGTACCTTTCATGACCTGGGACCCACTGCAGCTGTCAAGTTCCCCTGTCTGCTACTGGTGCCACTAACTCTCTTCTCAACGCATAGGTAAGAACACCCTAGAAATCCTCGGAAAGTAAGTGCAGCACAAGGGAAAATTCACTTTTAAACATCTGCGTCCAATTTAAAGATGAATCTAAATTCTGCTGTGGGGCCCATCGGGTATGGTGCAACTTTCCAGTGGAGCTGCAGAACATACCATGACTATGGTTACCCTTGGAGCCTGGGACAAGACAAAGTAACGACTGTCGCAAACTCCAGCTATCACTGTAATGAAGTAGCATGGAGTGGGCATTCCCACCATTTAGGGTTTGATACAAATTTAGAATAAAGCATGTATTACTGCCAAATAAATCAAAATGGAAGCTTTAAATAGCAAAGCCTTTAGAAAAGACCTCTCTGCTTAAAAATCACAGAAAAAACTGAAGCCATGGCAGAGTTTAGCTCCTGCAGCTCCGTGATAAAGTAAATAATTATTTAAGAGAGAATGAGTCTCTTAATATGTTCAGAAAGAAAATTCTTTCGCAAGAGGAAACCAGCAATTGTTTTCAAAGAAAATTTGTAAGTTGCTTTGAAAAAACAAGAGCTATCATACGTGATGGTAATATTAAAACAAAACAGAACAACCTCAAGGACAGATTGAGAACATTTACTTGCACATAAATACACACACACACACCCATACACACTCTCCATTAATGACTACTGTTTACTGAAAATGATTTCAAGAAATCTGTAAAACGTTTCCTCTCCCTTCCTACCTAAAAACCTTGACTCTCACATGCAAATCCAATTCTAGCACTGAACATTAGGGGACCAGAGATGGTTGTGTCTGAGCACCACTGCAGAAACAGCTGCAGCTGTAAGACACTACTACTGCTCAGCTGTTTGGCGCTGCTTCTCACCCCACCCACGTATGTATCAATCATATATAGGTCATTTGGGAATTCCTCATACGCCTCAGTGCACAGGCAGCCGGGGTGGCTTAATCTGCTTCTGCAGTGGTTGTCTGACTGCAGTCTTGGTGAGCAGGATCTGAACCCTCCCAGTCAGCTCGAGGTCGCTGCCGTGGGTAACACCAGAGCTTCTGCACCACTCACTGACTCCCTACTTCAAGGCTTTTTTCCCCAAGGACATGGAGTTATTTAGAGGCTCCTTCCAGAGAGCAGAAATTGAAGCAGTTTTCTACATTGCTTGCTCACAGCCCTGATTCAGCTGTAAGCAGATTCACAAGTGAAAGTTCATGCAAACCATTTTTTACGCTGCGCTAAAGCTGCAGGGATAGACTGACATGAGCTGATGTTAAAAATCACAGAGAATTGCATTGTTATTCAGATGTTGCTCTACGGCAAAAAATAAAATAGGATCTGCCTGAAATACTGGAAAGGAGATGCTAACCCCACTCTATCCAACAAAATGAACTCTCCAGGGGTCTGAAATTGGAAACATTTTCCCACTGCAGATAGTGTTGCAAAAACATCCCCTTACCTGCTGAAGGGAGAAGAAAGCAGGACTGAATAGCAGATAGTGAAGACTCTGTAGAAGGTTTCCAAGAATCACAAGAAAATTCTTGACAGGTGATAAAATTTGGTTAAAAAATTCATTCCCTCGCAAAAAAGGCAGCTCTGCAACAAAAAGATGAACAAAAAGTAGGGTTACACATACTGTTACTCTAGGAATTGTTTCTCAGTCCTGCACTAACAAGCTCACACACAATACACACAGAAGTGAAACAATTGCAGTACTCAGTGCTGTTACATACCACTACTGATATAAAAGTCAACATTTCTTCTTGCATTTTTCCCTTCTCTGATTTATTTTCTTCAAGAGGGAACCAACCCATTGACACCAGTGCTAAGAGCTGTGTTTACCACTAAAGAGGACAAGACAGTGTCCCTGTCAGCACGCAAACTGCACGCAGTTCAGTGTCCCAAAGCTAAAGCGGTGGCAGGAAAAAAGACCTGAAATAAGCTTAATGGACCACAATGATCACCTTTGGAGAGGAACTGTCCTATAAGACCCAGAAGAGTCTTAAGTGTGTCATTTAAAACTAGCAGAAATTCTTTCTTGGGGCTTCAAATAATGGTTGTAATGTGACTGCCTGTCCACAGCCGGTCTTGAAGTGCCTCTCTGAGATGCCTGCTAACACAATAAACAACCCCAGAGCGGCTATCTTCCTGAAGCACAAAATTTATTCTTAGGTGACTTCTAGCCCCAGTATAACCATCTTCATAATTTAAAGATACTTTTTTAAATCACTAGTCAATATGTATCAAAAATATTTAAAAAATTATTAATCTGTATATACACAGACACAGCACACACACACATACAGACTCTGAGCTCCGTTCTTCAGCACCTTGCACTTTGTATAGTCACTTGTACCATCTCCACCACACTGCTAAATCTAACTAGCAATAATAGGTAGATGTCCTTTTTGACTCAGTTTTTCCTGGGTACAAAACACCCCGGCTTCAGTTGTGTAGCACTCTGTACACAATTTATAAGGATGCACATAACTTTGCATTTAAAAAAAACGGATTCTAACATTAATCTCTCATGTGTTTGAGAGAACGAAATAATTACCTTACGCTCCTGCCTTCTGTCTGTTCTCTGGGTGTGAGCTTCATTCTCTTACCACTTGCTTTAGCTCACATCAGAGGTGTTAGTTTAAATAACAGCATCGTGTGAAGCCAGTGGGTTTTGACTGCAATACGTTAAGGAGCACACACACAAGCAGCTCGGTAGTCAGCTTGCAGAACGGGAGAAATTATCTGAGCTTCTAGGCTACAGAGCCAGGAAGTGACATTTTGAGTACCTGGGGGCAAGGTAGGGAAACCAGCCTTTTCAGCAACACTCATACAGATATCTGAGAGATGATCAATGAACGTATTTCAAGTGAGGTATGTATGGTAAATGCTTAAAAAAGAAGAACACTGTACGCTGGATATGAACATCTTATACCAACAATGCCTGCCTCTGGACACAGGTGTAGTCCAAATATATGAAAAACTGCTGTAGAGCAAGCTGTATTAGGGTAGAACTTCCTTGACAGGGCTGGCTTTGTACTAGGAGCATCTCCCAAAACTGCTGGAGTGGTCAGGACAGGGCTGTCTTCCAAAGCCATGAACAGCTCAGCTCTGCTGGAAGCGAATATCATCAAAGCACCTATCTAAACTAAATAATAACTAAAATAATAGTTGTTGTGAACTTTAGTTTTATTTCCACCTTGCTTAAAAGGCAAATTGGAAAAAACTCTATCTTCTCTCTAATTTTAAGTATATGAGAATTCCCACTGAGTTTGGACAGGCAGTATAATAGCTGCTTGGTTCTCAGGTTAGGTGCTTATGGGTATGAAGGTACTGCTGTGCTTGGAGATTCTGATTTGA
Organism: Penelope pileata; assembly: GCA_013396635.1. Taxonomy (NCBI): domain Eukaryota; kingdom Metazoa; phylum Chordata; class Aves; order Galliformes; family Cracidae; genus Penelope; species Penelope pileata. Next base: position 80,083 of record WBMW01000631.1, read on the forward strand.
CATTTCAGTGCCAGCAAATAAAATCCTCCATTATGCCTGTAACCTGGGATAATTTGATTAGCTGAGATAACCAACCAAAATCATAACACAACTTTTTTAGGATTGGGGGGGCAGGCAGTATTTCAGAACAAAGACCACACGCATTTTTATTTAAATTGCCCCAACTTTGATCATCAAAGCTCAGCTACTCCTTGTATGGATGAAGTGTAATTCCTTTTTAATCTTGTGAATTATATTTCTCTTGCTTTCATCTAATATTCTGTACATTTCAAACTATTTATAGGTTCAGGGGAAACAGAAAACTAGAGTGTATGAGAAGAAAATAATAATAAAAATCAGCCCATGATACTGCAGTACAGAAGCTGTAGGTGCATAACTAGACTGTAGTTAGGTGTATTCCTCACACCAGCAGAGCAATCAGTGTGTTATTTGGGCAGGCAGAGCAGACCAGGAACTCACACAGCCTTTTGTTACCAAGTGTTGATACCATGCCTTAAAGCAGGCATTTCCCACAGGCAGCGTTTTAGAACCGCTTCGTTTTCTCAGGCACAGCACCACTTACAGAACCCCCCTCCCCCAGGCTGCCATAGGGGTAGCAGCGGCACAGATCCCTGAGGGCAACCACTGTGGACGACCTCAAATACAGACACAGCCATCACGCTGCAGCTTCAGGGCCCAAGACCTCCCAATGAGCCCAAAACGAAACATGAGCCCAGGGGCATTTGGACCCCAAAGGACACCCACAGGTGCAGTACAAACATGGAGTAATGCAACTGCCCTCGTTTTCTACATGGCTAACTTATTTGTGGATGTGCGTGGAACTCCCTCTTTTCAAACAGCAGGAACCTGCTCAGCCAAGGGAACGCCAGCTCCTACTCAGGACTGACAACAGGGGCTGCAGTACATCCCTATTTCAGCTGGGCTGACTGAAAAGAAGCACATGGAAAGAAGCACAAGGAAGAATGAAGCAAAGAGGCACTGACAGAAGAAATACAATCTGTACTCTCTGCTTTACCCTTTGAGGTACACACACAGATTTTTCTCAGTGGTAGCTAAACCTCATTTCAGTCTATGAAGCCAGTGGCTGCCTGTGTTCTCAGCTGTCTCCTCCCTGGCCACTGAACAAGCCAGTGTGCAGCTGGTCCCAAGCAGCAGAACTACATGGCTCAACACAAGCTACAGATATAGTCCCAGGCACCCTCATTCACTCTTTGTTCAGAATTATGCAAGACTTGTAGGTATAAAACCATTATGCATTTATTTTTGCCAGAGATGAAAGATGTCTGCCTTTCCTCTGGGCTTCATTTCAATTTTTTTTTTTTTAAATATATCTTTTTAAATGGAAAAGTTTAATTGAACTGAAATTCAGACCATAAGTTCAAATTGTAACAGAACGATGAATTCCAATGAATTCTGGCTGCAGCAATCAACTTGAGAACTCCTGTTGACTTTCCCCGGGGCAATGCCGTACCTCATAAATAATGACTGTTTTTAATGCTGACTTCTTGTAGCTGAAATTTTTTGCTGACCATCAGCTTCTGTTCCATGTACCCCTCTGAGTTTCTTTTCTGCTATAGTAGTGACACTTAATCTGCTTGTGCATCTCTGAGGACATAAACTTACAGAGACAGAAACCCAAAGGGAATAATTTATCCTCACAATCCTTGGTGTTGCTCTTACAAGAAGTTGGACGAAAAAGTCATAGAAAGCTCTACGTTATAACGTGCCCAATTTTACTCTATGCAGACAAAGAATAAGCTGGACTGTGTACCAAGAACAAAACTTTAAGCAACTATTAACAGATTCACCTAGTCCAAAAAAGACCAAAAGATGTCCTCTATTTCCTTAGACTATCACTTTCTCCATCTTCAAAACCTCTCTCATTGTTAATATCCCATCCGTTGAATCTTAAGCACAAAGACCAGCTGATGCACGGACCAAACTCCTGCTTTCACGGGGCTCCGCCTATTACAAATGGGACTGATTCCACTGGAAAAGAAATCAATTCTGCTGAAAATGAGTTGTGCAGTAAATCCTGTGATTTACTACTCAATAATGCAAATGTTTCGTCCATGGTTTCCGTAAGCAAAAATATTTCCTAAGCAAAGTTCCAAAAGCAGCTGCACCACTGCCGATGTACCTACGCTGCAAGCAGGCGGTGAGCTGTGTCACGGAGGTAAAACAGCATCACATTTGTCAAGAGGTGACTGCCACATGGCAAAACAAAACCAAAAAACAACCCAACAGCAGTGCCCCTGGAATTCATGTCTTTGCAGACTGCCATTTTAAAATCTTTCTGTACTGTTCTGGCTCTGCTTTTAATGACAATTATAGCAAGATACTCAAAAATGTAAGCAGAAAAAGATCGCAAAATCCTATTCATGAACATAGCTAAAAAAGATTCACATATTTGATGTATTAGTGCTTAGGTTTTTTCAGCAGCTCATTTACAGAATTCCCATCAGATAGTCAGCATCCCACCGTGATTCCAAGAAAGCATGAAAGCTTCAGGTAGCTCAGGGAGAGGAGATCTTGGGAGAGTGAATGTTGCATAGCTAAACATTGTGAGCTCCCTTTAACTTTTCAGGATGAAATGAAGACCTCTCTTCTGCTTCCACTAAAGCACGCAAACTCATGAATTTTTGACACAGCATTTGAATGGTTTTACTGGGAAGTGATGCAGCTGAGTGTAAGCACGAGGGCATCTGGGAAGAATTTCACTTGAGCACCTGCTGGGTCTCCTTTGCTGGCTCAGTCACTTTGGGCAATCTCACTGACAGGGACTGTCACCTGATTTACCCCTGTATTTGAGAACAGCAAATCCAGGCAGGATGCAACATTCCTCCAAAAACAGAGAGGCGTTCCACTTCAGCTGTCTCGCTCTGCTTTTTAGTAAAAGGTGAAGTGTTCTTTATTCACCTCCATCCTCATTCCCAAAGAGTGCTGTGAGGTTAAAGAACAAAGGGGGGCATGTCTGTGTCTCCCCACTATTTGTAAGCTATTCTGCCCTCAGTACTCTTCGCACCAGCACCCCTGCGAGCCCTGTGCTCAGCCTCCAGCTGCAGAGGTGCCAGAGCACATTTACAGCAGCTGCTCCTGAAGCACATGTGAGAAATATCCGCAGCAAACAGCGGCTTCCTATGAGAACAACAACAGCCCTCTATGGAGGGATTAAGAGACTGCTGGATCCCAGGCAACTGAGAGTCATGACTGGCTTAGAGGAACAAATCACTGCCTTCTCATCCAACCCATCGCTCCTGGCAATGAGCAGGCCTCGGAAGCAGCAAAAGGAGAGGCAGAGAGAGGCATCTGACAGCAGAATGGAGCCAAATGTCATTTTCAATGGTAGTAAGAATATTGAATCTGCATGGAAAAAAGGAATGACAAGGTCGTGACCTGCAACCCCCCTTGACAACTTTATTTCTCTTTTCACGATCTATAGACTACGCTGAACATACTCTAAGGTCCGCCAACATTAACATGAACTTCTCCACTCAAATGACAGGGCTCTGTACCTTTTTGGAATGGGCAAAAAGTCTGTGAAATGCCATAATTCTTCATTTCCAGGATCACTCTGACTGCAGGGAAAAGAGAGTCCTGTCCTTGCATGGATGGTACCCCCCAGTCATGCATACTGAAAGCAGAAGTAATTGCCACCTGCATTTGATAGTGCAAGGGAAAAGGAAAAACAAACCTCCAGAAGAACAACACACAGGCAGCTCACCCCATGCACATTAAAAAGGTTTTCCAAGTCTGGAAAGAGAAGTTCAAGAAATTACACCACTGCTTGCACTGCTCTACCCAAGCAGGGCTGGCAGAGGGGACGCGCTACCCTGGGTCTGTTTCCATGCAGAGCCCCGTGATGGCAGGCCTGCTGCCAAGGAAGGTGAGGCTCCGGTGAAGCTGCCAGATGCAATAGAGATGCTTTCTGCTCCACCAGCCTTGCTGATTTTGAAGAAGGGTAGCAAATAGCTGGAGGCAAGGACCTAAATTTCCTCTGACGTTTCTACTACACGATCAGTCAGCTTCTACCAACGCACGAGAAGCAGCTGCTTAGTCAAAAGCTTCTCGAGCAAACCCCGTAATAGCAGAACAGGGCTCTGCAGCCTGCACCTACTGCTGCTCTCAGAGCACATGCCTGAGACCCTAACAAGCCTTGGAGAATAGATGGAGAAAATGATATAAAAGTTTTTGACTCATCTCTAGCGAGGATGATATGCCTGGATAGCAGGGTGTAAAACAGTGTCAAGAGGAAATAAACTGGATCTCAGATGGCTCCATCCTTCCTCCTGAAACTAGCCAGAGGCTGGATGTGCTGCAGCAATGTCAGGACAGGGCACAGTATGGAGGGAAGCATTTTGTGGGAAATAAAATGACACCAAAAAGAAGAGGTAAGTACAAGCACAATTACAGGACTACCACGAAAAACACCTGGATTCGAATCAGCTACAATTTTGTGTCATCAGTAAAGTCTCACAGTGCAAATGTTAGGGAGCTGTATGTCCCCCCCCATCACCTCTCTGGACAGCTAGGGAAGAGGCACATGGAGCCCCTAAACAACATTTTTCAGTAGTGACTGCAGTGCAGAGATATTTTGGGGGATTAACAACTGCCTGAGAGGTCCTCAGGCTCAGGAAGGGACACTGGCCAGTGACTAATTCGTGGAAAATCTATGATCATTAGTAACATCACAACAGGAAAACCAAAGCTAGTGTCGTGCTGGATTTTTTCTATATTGGCTACACAGGGTATTTTATTTTCTTGTGCTGCCAACAGATACTGGGTCAGGAGCCAGGTTTTTTTTGAGATCCCCCTGAAGTATGTGTGGCTCCAGAGAGGAAAGGTAGAATCCTCACATCTGGGATGTCAAGAAATATTTCTAAAGCCATTCTCAAAAGCACAAACACATCTGAGTATTTTTGTTTAGTTTCCAGTATTCCTTACCTTGAAGGCCACATCTGCCCATTTTCAAGGTCTCCACAGCAATAAATGCTAAATACAGACTCATAAATAAAAAGGAGGGCTCCTTCCACGTGTGCAGGAGCTGGGACTGTTTGAAACTGCTGCCTCATTCAGCGGATGGAGGCCTGGAGCTGACGAAGCATTTAAGCACATGCTTAACAAATTTTAAGGAGGGAAGTCATCTCACTGTAGCTGTAGCTGGCCATTCCCCTGTGCTTCCAGATTAACTTCTTAATGCTTCAAAACTGATAACGGTGTACTCAGAGGTACAGAATTTGACCCAGAAAAAGCATCTGTACTGAAACTACATTTGGCTCCCAAATTCTGGGCAAATCTTGGGGTAGAGAAGGAAGAAATGAAGGGAGGAAGAGGATACTGAAGGATTCAGAGGAACTAGGGGCTGTGCCTCTGGGCTCAGTGTGTTCCGAGCAGGCTATGTACCAGTATCGACCTCCAGAGCCTGGGGCTCGCTGCACAACCCTCCCGGCCATCTCCACGGGGTGGGGAGAGAGCAACCTGCCAGCAGCAGAGCAGCTGCACGGCTTGAGGTGGGCGGATGGTGAGGACGCAGCTTGCGCTTTTCCTCTCCTGCATTTTGCTCCTATCATTTTCTTCCCCTTTCTGTGGGGGGAAGGGAGAGCTGCTTGGACCTCCACGTGCTCAAAGAGCAAATGAGATTTGCCTTGTAATTACTTCCTGATTCTCTGTGTGAGCAATCTGTCCTTACCCAGACAGATGGCAACTGCTGCTGCACAGCTGCTCCAGTGTGGGCAGGGCTGGTGGGCGAGCGGCAGGCAGGCGGGACGCTCCTCTGGCTCAACAACCCCACAAAAACCCAGGAAGGAAACTCAGCCTGTCAGCCAAAGAGAGCACAGCCTGCAAGGCATTCCTGCATGATGGCTGGTGGTTTATCATAGGCTCATTTAATGCACACTTGCTCATTAAGACCTAGACCACACCGGCCAGCATGGAGAATTTATCGGACAATCGAAGGAGGCTTCAGCATTGCCACCACTGCTGCCTGTGAAGCGATGATAAAGGGCCTGGAGCATCTCCCCTATGAGGAGAGGCTCAGTAAGCTGCGTCTGTTCAGCCTGGAGAAAAGAAGGCTGAGAGGGGACCTGATCCATGTTTATAAGTATCTTTGTTGCGGGAGGCAAATGGAGGTGGGGAACCTCTTTTCGGTGGTCAGTGGGGACAGGACAAGGGGCAATGGCCTTAAGCTGGAGCACAGGCAGTTCCGCACCAACGTGCGGAAGAACTTCTTCACGGTGCGGGTGACGGAGCACTGGAACAGGCTGCCCAGGGAGGTTGTGGAGTCTCCTTCTCTGGAGATATTCAAGACCCGCCTGGACGCCTACCTGTGCAACCTGCAGTAGGGAACCTGCTCTGGCAGGGGGTTGGACTCGATGATCTCTCGAGGTCCCTTCCAACCCCTGCAATTCTGTGATCTCCTCACCAGACCTCTTACTTTCTATTAACTATGAATGCATATATATACACATATATGTATACACGTACTTTTTGAGTATTAGGCTTTATGTAAGTACATGAAAATACAACGCAGACCTGCTCATAAGTTGCTTAAGAGGCACTGTCACCACACAGTGACCCCAAGAGCAGCAGCAGCACTAAGTCTTCCTCCTGCCACTCCATAGCCAGGACGCAGCATCACTTTGTCAAACCACAGCAGAGCTGCTTTGTCCCAGATGGCCGCTGCAGAATGTAACAGGCTCAAGATGGTCTTGAGTGGTAAACTGGTGTCAGCTGGACCAACAAGAAACAGCTGCGTTAGAAAAATATGAAAGAAAGAAAAGAAGGACCTTGATTCACTAATAAAGAAAAAAAATTCTTTCCCATTTTCCCTCGTTCCATAAAAGCAGTGAGTTGTCTCGGACTATCCAACTGGCTCCCAACATGAAGTTTTATATAACCTTAAAATAGGGAAAGAGGAGGACACCATTATCCAGAGTTAAAAAAAAAAACAACAAAAAAACACACAAGAATCCTTCGATTTGTCATGCTGTTTCTGAGAGATTTGACCCTTGATTGTAATGTCACATTCCTACCAAAATTTCCACAACAGTTGAGATTTTTACACATGAATGGATTTCATGTGTAACAGAAACAAAGGGATGAGTTTGCTTCCAGAAAAGGAAGAGACATCACCTACCTGCACAGAGCTCTGTGAACTCTGGGACCATGTACCAAAATATGTGCTAAAAACCCTCAACAAATGAAGCCCCCAAGTGTTAGCCTCCCACAAAGCAGAGAGGAAAAGAGCTGCTAGAAAACCAACACTGGGCACTTAAAAAATGAACATTTTGCCAGTGAATACATTCATCAGGCTCACAGCATCACTCTACTCCTGCCCAAATCCATGCAAGCTCCTGCTCAGATGCCATCACACACTGCAAGTGGGTCCCCTGGTGGATGCAGGTGGCAGGGTAAAGCAGGCACCAGCTGCAGCAACCCTGGTGCCCAGTGCAGGGGAACAGCACCCACAGCAGTACTGGGGCAGCCATCCTTGCTTCAGCATATGCAACACTAAATCCAGGCAGAGTGGAAGTAGCAACCAGGGGGACTCAGCATTTTAACTGGCAACAGCAGGCTGGGATGTGCATGGCCACACAGCATCTCTGCTGTGCCTCACCTGAGTCACCCAGCAGAGGCTTCCTTGCACCAGCCAAGAGCTGCATCAAGAAGGCAAACCTACAAACTTGAATCTAACACAGATGCTTACATGTTTCCACAACTCTTCTGTAACCGGTTAAAAACCCTGTGCAAGCAGCAAGTGTCGCTTACATCCAGAACAAACGATTCTTCAAAGGTTGACCCAGTTGGAGATCCACCTTGGCTGGTTATTTTCAAGCTTCCACGAAAACAAGGGAAGCACTGGAGATCCAGTATCAAAAGTCACTGAACAACAACACAACTCAGATCTCAAATCCAACAGCACAACCAAACCATAGATCTTGCTGCACATGAAAACAAACTGTGGGAAACCTTATGAAAACCCAGCATGACGACAGCGGAAGTTAGGCGCTAACCAAAGAGAAGGAACAGTCGGGATATGAAGGCACACTGTGGAGCTTCTCAGAACTGTGCTGGTGGACAGTGCTGGCTGATGAGCACTTCAACGGAAAATTTACCTGAAGCCTCGTTTCCCACTGCTCTGCATTATACAGAGATCTGCATAGCATTGATAACAAAGAGAGGAAATTTTGCCAGAGACCCTGTAGTTATACTTGAGCATCAGTTATTCCACTTTTCTTTTCTTTCCTGGTAAGTGAATCAGAAGGGAGACCCTGAACAGTGATGGTCAGCACTGGCAGCAGTCACCTTCACCAGGCAAGGAACAGGCACGCTGACGGGTAGGAACTGCAACCTGAAGCTGCTCCAGCTGCAGTCCCCAACCCCTACCAGCACAATCGCACAATCTCTGCTGAATTAGCAGCGAAAGCGCTGCTCTCCTCTTCGAGAGAACAAAGCTGGAAAGCTGCCAGGGGTTCACACACAAGGAGAGCAGCAGGGAAAACCCCTGAAGAATGCAAACCCCAAACCTGAAAGCTGTTCAGGAGACAGCACAAGCCTCGGCGTTGCTTCTCACATGTGGTTCAGCGAAAGACTCACTGAGCATCACAGGCAATTGCACCTCAGTAAAACCTAACCACTAGTCAGACATTTTTCCTCCAAGTTTTATCAGGCAGGCTCCTGAGCACCTACAGAACAGCAAAAAAAGGAGTTGTACTTAAGGATTTTGAATTATTATTGTTCTGCATTAAACTAGGGCTTCAGCCATGGACCAAAATTTCCTCGACTTAGGTGATGTGGGAACTCAGCATAAAAAAGATTTGGCATAGACAAAAACAGAAGCATATGTTCTCCCAGAATATGTTCTGGGCACAACCACTCGCGAGTAACCAGAGTAGCAGAGGAGTTTTCACATAATCTCACTGCAGCAAGCTGTACAACTCGGAAGCAAAAAGGAAAAAATCCTCCCTGTATTCTTCCATTTTCAGACAAGAAGTGAGAAAAAAGGCTTTTGCCAGACACCACAGAAGACCAGCAGACCCCACCTGTTTCACACTGAGCCAGCCTTGGGCTCTGAAGACCTCACCAAGACACAGCAGCCCAGCTCTGCCCCGCTCCTCATGGGAAGTACAGGCAGCACATTCACCCCTCAGCTCTCTATTTAACGGCAACTTAGAAACGACTGCCCTGCCTCCAATTCTCAAGCCTGGGAAGCTGAAAGGCTACTATTAATATTATATTGCAGCTATAAAATCCTATTTTTTCCTTCTGCATGTTTACCAGATATATACGCACACCAGAAATGTCTTGGTTTTGCTGGAATATTCCTGGGATGATGTCTGGCATCTCTCATCTGTTAATTAAAGGGCAAGGAAAGGAAGATCCTCTCTCTAAAATGTTAGTTTCTGTCATTATAATGATTCTCAAAGACACACAAACAAAAATAGCCCTCAAAGGTGGAAAAGACAAGGGAATGCCCCCTCTCCCACAGCTCCCCCAAATCCTTTTTTCCAGCAATCTGCAGGCAGGGTTTCAAGAGCTGAAATGATCTGCTGCCTTCCCAAGGCAGTGGGATTTGGCCAGAAGTCTCCAGGTTTTGAAATTCAAAAGCTCCTCTCACCCTGTCTGATTGACTGTAGTCCTAACACTTGTTTGACTATTAAAAAAAAAAAAAAAGAAATCAAGCATATAAATAAGGGCATAAGCCCTTATATGTATTTTTTTCTTCATTTTTACCACATCTGAATTCTGCCTCGGGAAAAAGCCTCCTAAGAAGGAGGAGGCCGGAGGTTTGAGGAGAACCCCGAATTGCCCAGTACAATGCAGGACGAACACAGACACCTTGGTGTTCACAGAAAACATACAACCAAACGCGACAGCTGTATGATGGCACTGCCTCACTGCAGGGAGAGCTGGAAGGCCATTTCCCTTCCATGCCATTGCGGTACCGCAGCCTTGCTGGGAGGAGGCACAAGGCTGCAGCTACACCAAACGATGTGGTGCCAAACCTACATCACCCACGGGGGTACCAGAGCTGCACAGCATCTCACTGAGGTGTACTGAGGTGCAGCTGGATCTGTGTCCTCCCTGAAGTTGTTCTGTGCATAAAGGCAGCAGTAAGCATTTCCCTTACATTTCTTCAAGCTTGCTGTATTTCCGCTTCTACTTCATAGAAAGTAGAAGTCCCCTAGATGGCCCAGTGTCCCCAAACACATGGTCTCATCTTCTACGCTGCTGCGGTTCCACTCAGTAATTCAATAACGTCAGCCACTGATAAACACATCCCCTGAGACTCACAGGTTTACTGGAGTAATTTACAGCTCTTAAGTAGACAAAACTGAAAAGTAATTGGAGCGGGTGGGGAAGAGGATGGGACAGGAAATAGGACTCTACTGTCAGTGCTGTACGCATCAGCTTCAGCACGAGACAGGAGCGTTCGCATAGAAATGCCCCAAGGAAACGGCACATGGCGCTGCCTACGGACACAACTTACACCTGACGAGCACTGCAAAAAGCACCAGTACCTTTAGCTACTTTAAAGGCGTAGGTGCTACTCAGCTTTTCAGCATTTGTGCAGACAAACTCTTTCTGGAGTGCCTTCCCAGACTTCACCCCAGCCCGTAGCACAAAGCATACATCGCGTCCTGCTCAGTGGCTACAGAGCAAGCCACCAGCACCAAGACCATCTGCAATGGCGCAGGACTCCCCATTCCCACGCACCACCTGCCAGCCCCAGAGCACCACAAACCATTTGGATTCCTTCTTTGCAGCAAGCAAAGAAGTCACAAACTAGCAACAAAACAGACTGCTGCCTGGAGAGGGACCCACATCACGCTAAAGGTATTTTACTTTGCTTCCAAGGTGGCAAGATAGGGGCCTTGCTGCAGAATCAGCAAAACAACAAGGTGTTTTCAAAACGCAAGCAAAGTCATTTTCTCTTAAATAACTTCAAATGTTCCCTATGACTTTGGCCAGTCTGACCACTGGCACCACCCAGCCTTTATTCCAGCACACAGCAGTATTCCTCAGAGGTTGCAACTGTCTTAAAATTCCACTAAATCCACTGTTATTTCCTGCTCTTTAATCTATCAGCTTAATAAATCTGCTTCATTATTGCCTCATTTGCAGAGGCAGGAAGAGAGTGCGCAGCACAGCAGATGCAGGGGAGTTTATTAAAAACAAAAAGGAAAAAAGGAGGAGGGAGGGAACCTAAGCAAACGATTTTAATTTGCTTATATCTGCAATCTCTGAACACATGTACAGAGCTGCTAGAGCCAGACAAAGTAGCGGCAATGATTGCCTAAGGCCCTCACATTCCCCCAGAAGCTCTCCTCATCACTGTGGCCATCCCAAACCACAGCACACCTCTACCCTTTGTATAGAGTCATACAGCAGTAGAGTCGAGTTGCACCCACAGACCAAACCACAGGTAATCCTGCCCCACGGTATGTAAATGCTGCTCAGCAGCAGGCATGAATAAAAGCCACTCTGAGCTTTTCAGGACTCTGCCAGATCTATCTAACCAGTCTCCGGAAAGCAGAGATTGAAAGGCTAGGAATCCCAATAGATATGTCACCCAGTTCATTACTCTTCATGACAACATCCCATTACCTGCATCTCCTGAAAGAGCACAAAGTAGGAAGCATTAAAGGGAACATCCCTTTACAGACACCTAAGCCATGTCCATCCTTCCTTGCACCTGCATGCAACGGGACTAACAGGGCAGAGATGCCCAGGTCTGTCTGGACGTGCCCCTCCACAGACAGGAGGGATGGCAAGCCCCACAGATTATTTCCACCAGTTGCACCAGCACAGCAAAGGCATCCTCTAGACACTTGGCATATCTTGGTGGGATTTACAACTCAGCATAGACGACTACACAAGCGCACTGCAGGAAAAGCCCAGAGAGGTGGCCTGTTTTAAGAGCAGCATCAACCTCCATGCTCAGCCTGCAGACTGTGTGTCCATGCGTGTACTTCTGTGTGACTGTGCACGTGAGAGCCCACAAGGAAAACCAAAGGCAAAACAAGAAATGCTTAGGAAAGAGCCTGGGTTCAGCTAACTGCCCTCTGACACCCCCAAGCTCCTCCTCAGACCCAACCGCCAAGAAAAACATGCTCCCAGCTCAAGTCTTCAGAGGGTATGGAGTGTTCCAGAGTGGGTTGCATCCTACAGTGCCATGATTTCTGATTTCAATAGACTTTCATCCTCCTTCTTGCCATTACAGATGTTAGGGTCAGTAAGGAATCTCCCTAGCTTGACCATTTGTGCAGGAAACAGAACGTCCTTTTTCACAGGATTATATGATAATAGGGTATCTTTATTTTTAGCAGTGATTTTCTGCTCCTGTTGTTTAACACTGAATAGAGAAGCTGTCAAAACAAGCAAGTAAACAAGAAAGACAATAGGAGGGGCATGCTTTGCCCAAGCATTCATCAGCTCCCTTGCTTGAATGAGAGGAAAAGCAAGGCCAAGAGAGAACGTGAGAAAACGCATCACATTTCTGCCTAAGCACACACATGAAATGTAGGCTTTATAAATCCTACTTCTTTGCAGCATTCAATATCTATATGACACAAGGCTTGTTTTTGCAACAGCAGCCCTCAGTTTTAAATTGCTCTCCCTAAGCTGGATATTTACTCTCTAGGGTATCTAAGTGCTCAGTGTCAGCTGAGAATTTGTTTTGTGCTTGTATTCTGCCTAACACAGGGTGGTCCTACCTCCTGAACCCAAGGGTTGAAGGCTCAATTAAAAAACCACCAATAAACAATAACTAAAAAAGCAGATAAATGGGGGACTGGAACTATTTGTTAAATAAGCATGACTAAGGCTTCCAGAATTAGCATGTACAGGACGCCCCATATGCCACAAAATAATTATGAGGGATGGGATTAAAACGCGTGTGATCAGGAAACCTTCGCAGGAGTTCAAGAAAGACCCCAATGTATTCAGGGGAAGAACAATAGCTCTGCAATTCAGTTGCATCTCTCATTAAACGCTGTTAAAAACTCCATGAAAGGGAAATTAAGTTAGCTGAATTTAAATCAGCTAGTAGATATTCTTTTGAATACTCTTCCCAGAAAAAGAGTAAAATGGAGCAATGCTAACAGTGTGCTATCGGTGTTAAAAACCTGACCCTAGAAACAGCAAAAGAAAGGAATTTATGATAATGCTAGCATAAGCCCCGCGTCTTTTCCCTTATTGAGACCATTACAACTTCTGGAAAGCTTTGAGAAGCCTGTGATGACTGTAACAAGGTGTATACAGTGCTGTAGAAGGGAAAAAAATAACTTAAAACCATCTTTAATACCTACTGTCCTGTCTGTATAACCGCAGACAATTCTGGTAGTCACACAAACATACACTTAAGCCTGAGTGTCCCCAGGAAATTGCTTAATAGTGACGAATGAACAAAAGTCATGCAGACTAAAATGAAAAAAAAAAATTGACTGATGCTGGAATTGCACATTACAGAATTAAACTGGGAAGCATGCTGCAATGCCAAATTTGATCCACACAGGCAAATCTCACATGCTTGAGCCAACCTCTGGCTTCCTATCTGAACTTTCCAAGCGTTTCAGTTGCACAAAACTGGCTTGGACATTTTATGAGAACAGACTCGCTTTCAAAATTTCCAATACTTCCTATCTTCAAGGGTTCCAGAATTACCACAAGAATGTCTTTTTCCTGGCATTTTGAATAGAACTGGTTCAGGCTTCATTGATAGGATACACGAAAGGATAATTTACACCAGGAACAATGCTTATTTAGGATTAGAGTTTTTGTTGTATCAAGCCAACTCAGTCATCTATTTATTCTGATAATCCACTGCTAGTGGCTATTGCTGAGTACTTCAGAGGAAACTTAAGAAAACAAAAAGTCCTCATGGCTCTTGACAAATGTTGAATTCTGATAACGCCTCCATTCCTGCACAAGCACAAAGCCTTGATACCAACCGGTGGAGCAGTCAAGAGCTCACCGAGACTCTCTGTATGTAATCATTAATGCCCGTATTTTAATAGCAGAGTAATACTATAAAAATCAAGTCACACCTATAAAGTAACACAGCCAGCAATGCAGACAACAGTGGATGTTTCCTCTTACAATTTTATGTGAAATTAATTTATTCATTGGAATCAGTAAGAATTGCCACATTCAACCTGTCTGCAGGTATTTCTCTAGATCAGGGGGTACATGGAATCAAAGCAAGAGAAGTCAAACCCTATTCTTTCTGGAGAGAGCCTCGAAAAGACATTTCATAGCAAGAAAAAATGAAAACAGTGGTAAAAAGGAAAACAGCAGTACTGGCTCATGGAAGGGTTGGATGAGCAATTCCAAGCTGGATTAATGCACTTTCTGGAAGAACGTTCAACTTTTCTAAGCCTTCCGACTTCCTCTGAAACCAAGACAAAAAAAATATATAATTCATAACTTAACTTTTTCTTACTCTCCACTTCAAACGCACAATGCAGAAAGCAAAGACCTGATTCCAAGTCATCCAGCGATGAAATTCTGGAACTCAAGTTACACTTAATTAAAGGAGGGTCATCTGTAAGCCAGTTTTGTAAATGCTTGTCTTCCCCCCCCCCCCCCTTCTGCCTGCACTCCAATAAACCATTCATGCTGAAGATAGTTAAACAATCTCCAATTTCTAAAGCAGCCACTATGAATCAGAATAAAAATATTCCTCCCTATCTTGCAGCAACATACCATCTTGGAGCATTTGTAACTCCACCTGTTCTTGCAGTAAGAGCGTGTCTTATATATATATATAAAAACTCTGGACTATTCCAGGATACAACAAGAAATGCAGTGGAGGAATTATTACGTGTTAGAACATCAAACCACCCAAGAGAGGCATGTTATTATCCTAGCTGGCCATTTGGTTGTCTCTTTAATCAGATTTTTCATGAACAGACCAACCTTGTATCTGAAGAGAGGAACAGGAGAATAACCATTACTGTACAGTAATGCCACAAAACTAATTAGCTGTATGTTCAAAATTGCAACCCCTTCATATTCTTGGAACCATGTTCTAAACAATACCTTAACAAACTGATTAAATTCAAGCAAGCAAACGTAAGATCTTGGACTGAACAAGCCCTGGCATTCCTCCAAAGCAGCCATCCCTCCCCTGGCTGCAGCGTGTTTCGGATCACGGCCCTCAGCCCTTCTGATCTGTTTGTGCATTGCCCAAGATTTCAGAATAGCTGCACTCCCCTTTGAAGTTCCTTTTCACATTTCAGCAAGCATGCAGTGTTGTGTCTATTACAGGACTCAGCAAAGAAGGGATAACTGTATTTCTATGTTTTTTTTTTCCAGCTAATGGCTGGAACTTAAAGCAGAGAAATGCCCTGAGTCTGTTGTCTGTTACTGTCCAGATTTTCCTCAAGAGACTGTAACATGGGTCAAGAACACAAAATAGCAGGATCGGTGTAATCTAAGCAATATTCCTAGCCTGATCTGCTGTGCTCACCAACAGAAACTATCCTCCACGGCTTTCCCTCTCCCACCCTCTCTTCCCGTGTGACCAGAAAGGTGTATCATACGCTATAGCATTTGCTTTACAGAATAACAAAGCATTTCAGCTGCCAGCAAGACACATGCTCCTGCATTTCCTGGATTGCAGGTTCCTGTGAGCTACGATGGCATAAGGTCCATCAATCCAGCCAGCCCACCTCCCTCCTCACAGGGGCCTCGCCCAGGCTGGCAGAGCAGCCTGTCCCTCTCTGCAGGCCAGGCGGGGCCTCAGCAGCTGGCTCCAAGCAGAGCAGGAGGCCTGTTAACTGCAGCACCTCCTTTCTGAAGTCTCCATCCTTCTGAAGTCTCCATCTCAACCATCAGGCAAGGTTCAGCCAGGGAGAACACGACATGAGCTGCCAGCCCTGCAGAACATCTTGCAGGGCTCTCTCTGGGCTCTGAAAAGCCCCAAGCCAACGGTGTGACCAGCATTTTTCATGGAAGATTATTTAGCACCATCCCAGCGAGAAGCTTTTCTGATGCTCAGAGCTCCATTTCCCTACAAGCAGCCCTACAAGCCTAGTTAGACCTCCTTGGAAAGGCAAAGTGATGCTCTCTGAAGTACCTGCACCTGAAATCATCACTATTAGGCATTTCCTCTCAGTTCAGTCCCTTAAGTCTCCGGGTCAGCTCTTCCCCTTCCCTCACAAACTTCCAAAAGGCAGGCGTCCTATGCTTAACCCACAGCACACACACAAACACAAAGCCCATTACTCTTCCATCACAACTGCGCTTTCACAGACAAACCCACTGCCTTACACTGCTGCTTCACTACCATGGCCATGTCCAGCTGCAGGGCCTCCATTTGCTCGAGCCCCACAACGTGGGGTGCCCCCTCTCACACCCAATGCCCGTTTTCGTGTCCTGTTCCACCCCCCAGCCTCCTCGGATGGTTCTGCACTGCTGGTCTGCCCGTGCTGAGGGAAGGCTCACTGCCAGTAGCTGCAGGCACTGAAGTTTTACATGTTAAAAGGTAAAACGCATCAAGCCCTTCTGATGCTTTTCATGTTCCTTCCTTGGTTGTCATCATCCTGCTGTCTGTGTTACGCTGGCAGTGAGCATAAATACGTTTCATTCTCATCCATCACCAAGTTTCCCAACAGAGCTGCTGCTCTGTCTGCCTGCCCAAGCAGCATAAAGAGCATGTGCGTGACGATACCCAATATCTTTCAGCCCACCACTGAGCCCCAAACTGCTCCTCAGCCTCTCAGGCAGATTGAATTTCAGCCTGGCCAACACAAAGGCGTATATTGTGGCTAGTTGATGGGCAGGAAGGGATTTGGGTTTTACAGTTCCTGCGAGCCTTCCAGCAGTCACAGGGTAATCTGACAGAACGTAAACATCTTTGAAGTGAAAATAGCTTGGAATAAAATGGATGTCTCATTTTTTTCTCCACACCTGTCTTTGTTTCAGATCAATAATCATTACAAGTAACAATCTTAAACTCAACTGTCTGAGGAAGGGAATGCCCAGGATTGTTATGTGGCGTTTTCTGATTTAGCTGTCAGGTTTCATTTAGCGTTCTGTGCCGGTCCTACAGTTTGGCTTGCCTGAAAATTTTAAATGCAAATGCATTTGCAGGGTGGCATGAAAGAATATCAGAATTTTATCTCACACCACAGCTTCTAACTCAGCTCCCTCTTCCTTCCTCCCATATACACAAATTTTGAGGCTACTTAAAAAAAAGAAGCTTGAATAGAAAAATCTTTACCTATTATTTTTTCCCTACTAAGAGGCTTTAACTGGCCTTTCTGCTGAAACAGATCTAAACCGAAATTTAGACCACTCTTTAAGATCACCAACGTACAAACACAATTTTTTAACAGGTAAGCAATGTCTACAACAGCAACACTTAATTCAAGTAATCCATAATCCCCATAGTATTTTCCATCTTCTAATGAAAATGCGCTAGCTAATTAATCACTGTTTTCTCCACATCCCAGACTTGCCATTCATATCCTAAGAAACCACGGGGCAAGCAGAGCGCACCGGGAAGGCATACTTCTGGACAAGCATTTGTCACTTCCCTCTCTTCTTTGTGCTCAGTGTCAGTGAGCCCTGAACCACAGACACAGGCAGCGAATCACCAGCTCTGATAATTCAACAGCTCCTTCAGACACTGCGGCCAGGGCTAGAGGAAAGGCAAATCTTCCTTTGACTTTACTGTGAAAACATTTTTCTAGCAGCAGTGCTAAAGCTCTTCAAACACCATTAGGTGATCAGAACCAGAAATCACCCTCCTTCTGGAGCAAGGATGCTCCTTCCCACGTACAGGACCAACCCAGGCACAAGCTAAACACAGCTCAGCCCTTCTGTGCTGAGCACAAGATCAGAATATGCTCCAGAAATTATAATGCCGCTGCTGTACAGCAAAAAAGCTCAGATATTCCCCTTGGAGAACACTTTTTTCTTTGCATTTGTGCTTTATTACCAGACACACATGCAAGAAGGATGCTTTGCAAGAAAGCAATTAAGTAGGCCAGGGTGTCAGCTGTTACACTCCGACAGAGCCTCCAGTGCTGGAGCCATCTCCCTCGTTTCAACCAATATCCACTACAATATTTAACTCTACTGTTCAAACAGAAAATGCTGTTTTTAGTCATTACTTACTACTTTTGTTAAAAGATTAATTGCTATTTACAGTTCTGTTACAGATCTTGCATTTTATCATGTGTGTTTATATTGTTAATTAATCCTGCTGGCTTTTACATTTAAAAAAAATAAATTGCTGAATTCATTGTGGGTACACTTTACAACTATAATTCTATCTGCCATAAGAACTAAAAGACACTGCTTCTAGAACGGAACCCTGTGAAGGAAGGGGGTGACTGCACCTGAAGGATGAGATTTTTAGAACTGCTCAGGCCTTGATTTTCCAAAGCGCTGAAGACTCAGAACTTGACCTGCACTACTGGCTGACACAGATATGTTTCCGTTCAGGTGTTCCAAAGAGCTCTGAACACAACAGTTTGTGAACTAAAGAGAAAGAACCGAAAATCTAGCAGATTGTTCTGGAGCATAAACACAAACCTCGGAGCGTTAAAAATCCAGCACCCCCTTGAGCAATGTGTTCTTTTGGAAATTCCTTATACCGTCTGCTTTGCAGCGTCTGCTTACTGCATACTCAGGGAGCACATGTCTTAATTCCATACTCCTTCCAGAGTCTTCCCCTAATCAGATTATTAATAAGAAAAAGAAAGATGAAGCATTGAGTTAATCAATGGTGTGTGTTACAAGCATGAAACCCCTGTCAACGCACATTTCTAGCAACACCTTACAAGACTAACGTAGAAGAAAACAACTGGAATGTTACTCATTTGACTCCCAGAACTAAGTTCAGATGAGCTATTCTTTGGCTAAGTTATGACCAAGGAACAGTTCTGCAGCACCCCAGTCACTAATTCAGGTACGTGCTAGAAGCCAACAGCATCTTGTTCTGCAGCTGGCCTATCCCGAACTACCTCCATTACTGAAAGTGTAAGAAGGCTGCCTAATCATCACCTGCTGTTCTTCTCCCCTTAAAGCTAACGGCTGAGGGAGGTAGAGCGAGACAAGAAAAAAAGAAAACTATTTTAAATGAAGCATTAGCTTCAGAGTTATCACTTGATAATTGATCAGCATGCTGATAAACGCAAGAACCGACTATTTCCTGCGATTTAAAACGAAATGCTTAAAAGCACACTGGCTGGAAATCAGAAGCAGCAGAAAAGCTAAATCATTTCCTTGATCCTTTTCCTCAGGCTGCCTGCTGTTCTCGCCTCTACAGCATTAAAGCACTGGCAGTACACCCAACTTAAGGCATTCTTGAAGAAAAAGAAGACACCGGACCTTTATCAATGATCAGCAATAAACTGCCGAAGTCATCAGCGTCCGCTCACACAGAAACTGAAACACGCGAGCCCATCTTCTGGGGAAGCTATCAGAGATGATACACTTCGGGATGGAAACATGCAAAATCATTCTGCAAAAAATCTTACTCATGCATAGAGATCTTACTTGCGTGAACAAGGCTCACGGCAGTCAGCCCACGGGAATCAATCACATTTAGAGCCAACTCCAGCTACCTGAGACAGCTATTTCAGACTGCAAAAGAAAAGAGATGAGCGTCTGCACCGACACTAACCCAACAGCCCCGTAGTGTGCAAGCGCTGCGAGCCCGAGGTCTGCAACTAACAGGAGCTCCGCGTTAAGGGCAGTGCGGGTGTGCTTCCCAGGGGCGAACAAAGCCCGGAGCTGACCCACCTCGCCGCGAGCCCCAACCTCCGGGGGACACCCCGCGCCCCGCTCCCCCCCGTGGGGCCGGGGCCGCTCCCCGGGCAGGACACAGACACGGACCTAGACACGGACCTGGACCCGGACCGGACCCCGCCGCGCTCACCGTGCTCCCGCCGTGGGCAGGGGCCGCGCTCCCGCAGCCGCTCCGTGCGGGCCGGGCCGCACAGCGCAGCGCAGCGCAGCGCAGCACAATGCGCGGCCGCGGGGGCGGAGCGGGGCGGGGAGAGCTACCGAGGCCTCGCCGCTGGGAGGGGGGATTAAAAAAAGCCCCGAACCCACTGAAACCCAAATCCGCCACGCCCCGGCCGCGGCCCCGCCCTGCTATCCCCGCTGCCGCAGCCCCGGCGGGGCCCCGCTTTCATTTCTCGGGGGCCCCTTCCCGCCCCCCCGGCTCGCCCGGTGCCGCGGATGCCCGGTGCGGGGGATGCCCGGTGCGGTGCCTCCGGGAAGCAAGGGGCAGCCGGCGCTGAGCCTCCGCTGGAGGAGCGGAGCTGCGGAGCAGCTGTCGCCCGCGGGGCGATCCCTTCTGCCCCAGGCAGCTGTTGGAGGGGATGCGATGGTACAAAGCGTTCCGTTCCTGCCGGGGAGGGGCGGCCTGGGCAGCACCGCGCGGAGCCGCGTGTGCGGGAGCGCCGGGCGAGGCCGTGCCGGGAGAGTGCAGCCGGCGCGGGGAGAGCAGCACGCTGCCTGCTCGGAGCTCGCCGTGTGGCTCCGTGTCAGAACTTGCGGTTTTGCTGGCTGTGCAGTTGGTAGTTTTGCTCTGAGTTATGGGATACAACGTACGCCCTGCGGGGGTTTAAACCAAAGCAGGTGTTAGGCACATCGCTCCCACCGCCGGTTTCAGCCACATCAATGGCAGCGCGTTCGGGGGAGCTGGCGGGCACGCTGCTCTGCTGCCCACCGCCTGTGGCTGAGTGGCGCGAGGGCATGATGCCCTGCCTGTGGCAAGGGATTGGAACCTGGTGATCCTGGGAGTCCCTTCCAACCGAGGCTGTTCTATGACTCTGTGATGGTGCCATGCGACAGACCCCAATGGTGGCCGGGTGTTGGTGCTCACTGCTCCGTGTCACAGTCCCATCAGTTTCACAGTGCCTGCTCTCCCTCCTCTCTCAAGAGGCTGCTCACACTTCTGCCCAATTTCAGTGGCAGGTGGACGTCAGTGACTTGGTGTATGGCACTGATCCAGTATTTGTTCCGGCTGTAATTACTCAGTGCAGTAACACTGTGTGGTAGAAGCTAATAGAGGATTACAGGACGGGTGTAGTAAGGAGCATGCAAAGAAGTCCTCAGTTTGCAGTGTTCAGGGCAAATTCTTTCCTAGCAATGAATAAAGTTCACAGGTGCCCGCTTTCTGGCTGCAAAGAAGCCCACAGCCGTGCATGGGTTGGTGCAGATATTTATACCTGCAGAATTCACGGTGTTCCACTGCTCACCCACAATGGACAATGGCAAGGATCACATAGCATATGAAGCTGTATGCCTGCCTGGAAGGAAGCTGTGGTCTCTCATTAGCTTAACTGACCACAGAAATCTGGGTGAGACGATGTTGCCCTTCTGAGCCTGGAGAGGAAGAATGCAGGGCACATCCATGAGGATCATGGAGCAGTTTTCTCCCCAGATCTGATGTTTTTCCTTCAATACCATGGACTTTTTTTCATACAGTAGCTCTATAGGGCAAACTAAAACCCTTGGAAGAGATGTTTTCATGATGTTTTGATCAGTTACACCAGTTGTCTCCATTTTAGAAATCTAAACGAAATGATTAAAAACGCCAACATGCAAAGGAACCTGAGCTGGGTCATTTCATTGTTCCAGAAGTGTTACAGAAAAATACGTTCGCTTGTTTAAGAAAGCAAAAACGTACAAGATGCACTCTTCCTGGAAGTTTTCTGAAAGCTTAGCTTAAAAACTGTGTTCTCCCTACCAAGCATAAGAATGGTTTTTACAGCTGATTTTGATGATGGCTAGGCACCAGGGTCATACCTAGATACAAATGGGCACCCCCCTACAGCCTGACTGACTCCCATGAAAACTAGCATGTGCACAAATGCCCTGCAGTAGGAACCTCTTGCAGGATCTGAGCCTTGTTTTGCAGTATTAGTTTGCAATTACTCCTGGCTGGGTGGAATATCACCCATTCAAAATGTCCAAACAGAGTATGCCCAGGAAGGTAAACCAACAGACAGCCCAGCTGGTCCCTGCTCCCTGTGCATCAGGTCATCCATTTGCAGAGCCAGCCTTAGGCTCCCACCTGAAAATGTGCCTCCAGTGAGAGGGGGCTGGGATTCCCTCTGCCCGAGGGAGTTTGCCTGGCAGAAGATCTGCAGCAAGCAGCGAGGTAAATAGATATTCCTTGCGGGAAGTGCCAAGTCTTGGAGGCCATCACACCCCCAAGTGTCAGCATTCGTGTGTTTCTGGAGGCTGCTCGCGTGCATGTCCTTGGGCTACCAAAGACTCAGCGGGTTGGTAAGTGAATTATGAGCCAATGTTCCCACTGCCTTGTGGCACGTTCTTTAGATGTCTCAGCTGTGGCAGCAGAAGAGTATGTAGGGCTCTTGGAAATGTAGGGCGTTAGCTTTTAGCACTTTTGTGCCCTCAGCAGCTCACGATTATCAAAACGAGGATAAAACTGTTGCCCCCTGAAGTAAAAGCTGCACAACAAAAGTTGGAGATGGAAGGAAATTCGCACTAGAACAAGCACAGGAAACCACAGAGCTGCAGAAAGGATGAGTTAATGGAAGAATGTTGATGTCCTGATACTAGGTAAGCGCTGTGGAAAACTACCATTGCGTACTGTCGGAGTAGCACTGCCAGTATGTCCTCCATTCAGCCCTAGCGTGCCCGTGCCAGGCAGCTGCGTGCCACAGGTATTCCTGGAAGCAGAGATTTCCCTCCGTTGGCAAGAACAACACCTCTTCGATGGAGCATTTTTTCTAAACAATGGTGTGTGAGCAAAGAGGAAAGCTTGGTTTTCACCAGCTGATTAAAATTAATACAAGGCCGGAATCACTTTATTGCCCAGAGTGACAGGTTTTTGTGCATGCTCAGCGGAAACAAAGATGAACCATCATCACGGTGCCTGAAATAGAGCTTGTAGCACAAAGGTACAGGGCAGACAGTGGAAAAGGCAATTGAGGCTTGAGGAGATTAATAAATAGCTTCCTCGGCTGTGGTACAGCTGGGATAAAGACCTTTGACTTCTGATCCTTAACTCAGACACAGGACTTTGGCTTCCTTCTTTGCCTAAGTGGCTCAGAAGTGGGATGCCTTCTTCTCACTCCTGCTGTCTAGCCGCAAAGTAATTACCCTCACCTAACTTAGCATAAGAAGCCTTTTCTTTGTTTCTTGGCTAGCGATGTTGTTCATTATAGATGTCTTTTCTGCCTGAAAAGGAAAGATCTTCTGATTAAAATGCCCCCAGGCAATTGCATCTTACCTTTTATATGAGCTTGTTAGGTTTTGCTTAGACCCTTAGATGAAGGGAGTGTTTAGGAATTGAGTGGAATCTGATTTACAACATAAGGCATAACAATTTGTTTTTCTGTAGTCTATTATCCAAGAATACCAAATGCTTCACTAACATTAATTAATTAGCTCTCTCAAATCATCCAGTTGAGACACTGACAGCTATTTTATAAAATGGAAGCTTAAGAGCAGGTATGAGTTGCTGAAAGGCATGAATCAGCAATGTGCTGCTGGCACACATCTTAGGCATCCTGCATCCCACCTCCCATTGCTTCTCGGTGGTCCAGGAACTTTCCAGCCTAAAGCGATGCCCAAGTATTCGGTAAGTTAGATGTAAGTACTGCAGTGATTCTTTGTGTGAAGATGGCTGCCACCAAGCATTCAGCAAACAAAGATTTGAACACGTTTTTTATTTTGAAGTTGTTTGGGCCAACACTGGAGGATTCATGAAATAAACCAGATGCTTCAACTCGATGGGAAAGGGAACTGCAGTTTAGCTGACATTGCAAAAACCAGTGTGCTTGATGATGCAATTCAGTGCAACGTAAGCCCCGAGCACAATTACTGGTAGCAGTCCTGCAGCACTCTGCAGAGATACCAGGTGGGATCGCTGCTCTTTTCATGCTTAGCGTTGTTCCAACACATAGAGGTGATATTTAGCAGAAGCCTAGTGTCCTGAACCTACCATCCCACAGACTGGCTGGCTACAAACTGCAGAAGGGGGAGAGAGACCGCCCTTCTGCCTGCTTCTAGCTCATCTTGCAAACTAACCAGGATTGGGTATGACAGGAATTTTCAAATGAAGCTTTAAGTAGGAAAAGACTCAAATCCAGACTGTAACTTTTGATCCAAATCAGTGAGACTGACCTGAGAATATGCAGTTCACCTGGGGACTGAGAAATGCTTATCCAGGATGCCAGAGACCCAAGCTCTTGCTTTGTTTCAAATGTTGAATTTGCATGCATGTCTCCCACAGCTCCTATAGGAGCAAACCTACAACCACAACTTTGGTTGCTCTAGGGAGCCAATTTTTTTTTTTTCTCTGCCCTATCTTTGGAACTGATCAGTTGTGTGACTTATTTGGGATGAACTGGACAAAGAACTGGGCTCTTCCCTTTAGCTCCTGGTGGCCCCCAGAGAACCACACAGCAATGACTTGAACTATGGGATCCTAGCACCTGAAATGTGCCAGCAAAAGGAATCTAGCAAAGAAGCTATTGCTGCCCACTCACCCTGTTCCCATCCCTATTCACAAAGGCTGCTGAGAGTTTCACCCTCCCTTCCCAAGCAATATAGCTGAGGACAGCACCATCCCGTGTCCCTCCATTTCTTAAACCTCCCTCGCACCCAACACGGGCCAGACTGCTGCTGCTGCTGCTGGCTGGCAGATACCGGAACTTTCTCAGCCGTGCTGAGCGTCTGATGACTTCCTCAAAGCAGAACAGCTTTAACAGGAGAGACTAAGAAAGGTTTTGAATCTTGAGAAATGCTGCAGGAAGTAAATACTATTTCTGCACTGCTCTGCTATGGGCACCGTGGGGACTTGCAGGTGTTTCCTTGATGTAATGCTCCTTCTCTTTTGAATAAGCAGCTCACTTTGGTCCAGGGATCTGTGTCGCAGCCCTTCTCTGGCCATCCTTTCTAAGATTTTGGGTGACCACTACATTGGGATCACTACTGATTTCACCACTGGATCTGCTTCAACAGATCCTTCCATTCCTCCCACAGCCGAGATGCCACAGAGCACGGCTGTCTCGCTGCTGAGCGGTTGCCACAGCCCATCCCAGCACTGACTGTATTTCCCTCACTGCAAAAGTAATTCTCATACCTTATGAGGTCATTGAAGTTTGTCAAGTGCTGAGGGTGTTTTTCAAAGAAGAAACGGGACATGATTATGATTAATTTCCTCAGAACAATGAGATTCAGAAGTGTGTAATAACAAAAGCTTTGTAAGGAAGAATGTTTGGCTAAAAACCTACGTGTATCACATAGTGATTGGAGGTTCTTACGAAGTTATTTTCATTTCAATATTTCTCGTTTTGTATTTTTCTGGTATTTTTATTTTTTATTTTTTTAAATACTACACCGCTGAGGCTTTCCCCTAAGATAGTCTGTTTTCTTTTTGAAGTACTGTTTTTAATACCCTGAAGAACAAACTCACAGTAGTCCTATGTAACAGCTTTTAAATATTAATAATGGCACACCAGTAATGCTGTAGGGAGTAATAAGATCTCCTTTAAAATCCATATACCAAAACGACTTTAAGTAACATTACAAATCCAATGCTCAACTAAATGTGACAAAATTATAATCCATACATATTTTCTGCCTTGTGCCCACTGTTACAGCAGTTCTTTCAAAACATTTTACTATTACGATGAACAGATTTGGAGTTTCTCTAATATTCAAAGAGTAGAACCTGTTTGCTTTGTACAGCCACTGCTATTTCCTGTTCAGATCAGCAACATTTCATTTATAATTTGTCTAACGCTTGTTTGCAGCAGCACCCATAGCTGACCTTTTTCCAAGAACAAATACAAATGAATTCAAATCTCAGATATTCACAGGTTAGGAATTTCTTGAGTTTAAACTGCTGGCCTCTACTGGCTACATGAGGAAAGGAAATGTCATTACAGACATCTTCATACTGCTTGCTTTGGGAAAGAGGAGCAATAGAGGTAGGCATAGAAAATTTTAGCTATTTGTGAGTGTTATGTTCTTTGGGAATGGCTGAAGACTGTGGAAATTGTATAAAAAACAAAACAACAGTGGTAATTTGTTACTCAGCAAGATCCAAAGTCTCCAAGTTCTGTATTTTCATAACATCTAGTGACATATCCATGTGGATATGTGCATACTTACAGGTGTAGCATTCCTGCTGAAGGACATCCTTTCTATCATGAACAATTGTTCACAATATCCTAACATTGTTCCCCGTTTACAATATCCTAACATTTCCAAAGAACAGTTTTGTGGGACAAGGTTTTGGCTGGTTGGTTGGTTGGTGAGATTTTTTTTGTGTTGTGTGTTTGGTTTGGGTTTTTGATGTTGTTGTTGTTTTTTTAAAAAAGGACCTACCAAGAAATCTCCTTGATCAAGGAGCAACACATGGTCATTTAGAAATTTCCTGTTCATACCTTGAAGGGAGACAATTCAAGGAAGTATGAAAGAGAAAAACATTTATTGATGCAGAAAAGTGAACAACCTAGGCAAATAGCTGGAAGAAAGACTTGTGCATCACCAGAATGATAAACGCTGCCTGTGTCATTCAATTCCTTTGGAGAATGTCTGCTCTGTCTGGTTTGGATATGTTGGCTCTGGTCATTATCAGGTGGCTAAACCAGACAGGTACAACAAAACTCTCTGCTTTCTGCTTTCACCTAATTTAGGGGTTTTAATCTTTCTTGCTGTTGAACTGTAAAGCCTTCCAAGTGATTCTACATACCAAACTTAAGCCCACTTGCCAACACAAATGGTTTTTTTTTGTTTGCACATTTGGGTGGACCCAAAAAAGTCAGAGACGTCCACGAATCAGTGTAGAAAACCACTGATTTAAAAGTTTCAGGAGCATCTGAAAACCCATTGCATGGAATATTAAGCTTTCAGCAGAAAAGCAAGTTAGAAGAAGAGCATGCTAAGAGCAAGCCATGGATGAGCAAGGGGTGTGGAAACAGCAGTAGGACATTTGTTGGCTCCTGTCTGCTCAGACAGTGGAAAACCTCTGTGTACTCCTGAGGAATACATCATTGTCATCACAGAAGGAGCAGTGAGAGCCAATCACACAAAAGAAAAATATGTTCCAAAGAATGGTTAGAGCTCTTTCCCCCCCCCCTTTTTTTTTCCTGCACTAGAGCTGTTATATATCCCAAGTGCTGCAGTTTCTGCTCTAATAAATACTTCTGCTTAATGAATAATATGTAGGGGAAGATTTCATGATGTAAAAGACTGCTTAGACCAGCTACAGACCCACTGAGGAGTTTCAGAGTGATATTGTGTAACATTTTTATTGAGTTCAGCTGCACACTGATGATGCTTTCTTTTTTTTTTCTGTGGGAGGTACCTATTTTCCTTTTACTGTGCTTCTTTCTCACATGGACAGTATGGACTTAATATACACTAGCATGCTTGTGAATACTGGACAGAAAAGAGCTTCTTCGTTCTCTGAGAGTAATTTTCCTCTGCCTTTGCAAGAGCTTAAGGCCAATGTTTAAACACAGAGGGGGAAACGGATCACCTGTGCCTTAGGGGGCACCTTGCTGATGTTGGGCTGGATGTTCTGCAGAGGTAAATCTCATTGCTCTGCTGATGCCTAAAGAAGCAGCAGAGCGTGTGTTTCTGCCTGGGCTCGTGGCAGATTCAGTCCATACAGAGCTGTGGAGAAGGTAAGTGAGGATGGTGCTACTGGACCAAGAAAAACAAAGCTGTTAGTGTCCAAAGGAGGGTTACAAAGACACTGAAGTTACTAGAGGACAAGACATATGAGGAGCAGCTGTGTTCCCATGGTTTGTTCAGCCCAGAGCAGAGGAGGCTGAGGGGAGGCCTCATGGCGGCCTACAGCTTCCTCACAAGGGGAGCAGAGGGGCAGCGCTGAGCTCTGCTCTCTGGTGACAGGGACAGGACCTGAGGGAATGGCATGGAGCTGTGTCAGGGGAGGGTCAGAGTGGGAGTTAGGGAAAGGTTCTTCACCAGAGGATGGTTAGGCCCTGGCACAGGCTCCCCAGGGCAGTGGTCTTGGCCCCAAGCTGCCGGAGTTCAAGGAGCGTTTGGACAATGCTCTCAGACATTGGGTTTGGATTTTGGATGGTCCTTTGTGAAGCCAGGAGTTGGACTCAATAATCCTTGTGAAACCCTTCCAAGTGACTCCACATGCCAAACATAAGCCCATGAGGTATTTTGTTTCTCTGGGTTTGGTGAGTGCCTTTGTCTCACAGGGTTTAGGTTTGCTGGTGGGTATCTGAGAGAGGACATACAGCTAATGTCTCTGCTTCGGGCAGCATATCAGCAGTGCATCTGATCTACCAAGGTCAGAGTAATGCCCATCTCTCCTCTTAGATCATCTTCCAGCAGCCTCAACCCTGAGCAAGACCATCCATGTGCATTGTACAGTCACATTGTACGGGACAGCTCCTGCCCCAAAAGCTGTCAGCTAAACAGACGGGGAGAAAGAGCCACATAAGCAGGTATTCCCATCACACGCTTCATCTGACCACTAGTTCAGGCCCCTACCGGTGCTCTCTACTGCCCAGGGCACAGGAATGCATAAACTGCCCCAAAGTGTTGGAAAACTTGGAGACACTTCTGAGGGAGACATATTGTCAGTGTTACAAATATCCAGTGTTCTGGTGAAGAAGAGAACTGAAGTGACCACTGCTCTGCAGAGTAGATCATCTACCCAGTCAGAGGCAGCCTGAGTGCCTCCAGTATGCTCCTCAGAAGATTTGCAGAGACTCGGCACAGAGAGTGGAAAAGCACTTCATGATGATCTGATGATTCATTCTCAGAATTTTCTGAGAAGTCTAGTAACAAGAGAACAAAGTGTCTTTTTTTTCACTGTGATGATTCAGTTCAATACAATCCAGGTCAGATTGCTAAATCATTTTATGAAAGTCATCAGATTGTGTGATCAGATGCCAGATTGGCCAAAGCTTTATATGAATCTGTCAAGACCTCTTCCATCATAGGGAGCTCCTCACAGAGGACCAAGGTGTTCAAATTCAGAAAGAGCCAGTCTGTATTAGACCAAAAACTTATTTGTCGACTTTAAGATCAGAAGACAAGTGACTAGTTAATCCCTTTTAACTGTTTCTGCCTTATGAACTAATCTGCCCCTGCCCACTGTGTCCTAGAGAAAGACAGAAAGACTGTGTCCTAGAAAGGCCAGCCACCGCTCTCATTCTGTATTTTGGAGTTTCTTTTGGGGTAGCAGCTATCTGCAGAGTCCCCTCAGCTCTCAAAGAAATTTTCTCTAATGTCAGCACAGGAGCCTGGCCTGAAGAGTGCTCACTGCTTCTCAGCAGTCTCCCAGCTCCTCACTGTGCTGCAAATTACTGCCTTGCTAGAGTTTTTCTGTTGCTTCCTCTGATCCATCCTGTAATCTGGATGTCTCTCCCTTGCACAGATTCAATTGATCCCTAAGGGAAGGAGCATCACTTCTTCCAGAGGATTCTTCACCCAGCTGCTCTCTTATTACAGGAGAATAATCTATGAAGCGAGAGCAAACAAAATAGGTTTTGCCTGCAATAGATAGCCACCACAGTTCATCAGCAGATGGCAATTAATATTTGTTACTCTGAGCTGAACTAGGTGATCCAGTCACATCACTTGCCCAGCCTTTGCTTGTTGCAGTGACACAGGCACCCTTGCTCAAGTTCCTGCTCACAGGACTGGTGCTGGAGGACTTGCTTCCCAGCTTCATTGGTACACACTGGCTGGAGGCTGTGTACGGTGAGGAATCAGCCCTCAGGTCTGCAGGGCAGGAACAGCTGATATGCTGGAGATGAAGATAAAGAGAGAAGACATCATTAGATCCTCCCACAAGCTAGACTTTAGTGAATCTGAACAGGAACTTTCAGCATGTAGAACTTGGAAAGAGGACATTTCTAAAGAAAGCCACTTGCTCTGTCAGTATTTTGGGGGTGGTGGGTGTGAGATTCACAGTGTTGAGACACTGCATTTGTCAAAAGATTGAGAGGATGCTTTAGCCAAGAAACCCCAACAAATATCTGTTGCAAACAGACTCCTTGTCAGATCTGATTGAAGCTATCAAAGGAGTCAACTTTAAAATGGAATTGCCATATCTGCTGCCAGTGAGTTTTCTGGGAGAGTAATGTAAAACTGAAGATGTATTTAAAAGTAAAGGAACTCAGGACTTTGTCTATCAAAACAAGTTTTTCTATCATGCTGGGCATCACAGAAGGCCACAGAATCAAATACCAGCACAATCCTCGTCACTGTATCACCCCACTCTCCCCACCCTAGTTGTATAAGTTTATGGTCAGTGTGTGTGTTACGCATGTCAAAATAATTATCAACAAGGGCTTGATGACAAAGATAAGATAAGAACAGGCTCTCCCTTGTTCTGCCAGCAGTTCAAGATTTTATTATTTCCAAGCCCATTTTTGCCCACTGCTTTCATTTTTTAACATATTTTGTAGTTGAATACAAGGAAGTAATTCCCACCTAAAAGCCACATCTCCAGATCTTGGCTACAGTACGAGGATCCCTAGAGCACTACCACATAACTGCAAAGTTGTTCCATACACACTGTGCTGTGTTACATTGAAGGCAAGGCTGAACAGAGCTGTCAGGAATTCTCCCATCTCCTCTCTCCCCAGAAAACATCCCTGTCCACTGGTAAACACTGCTCATCAAGAGTTCACGTTGCCCAAGGGAAGAGGTTCTTGCTCAGTCCCAGCAGTGAGAATTCTGCAAGGTGTCCTTACAGCAGGGCCTTGAGGCCTGGCTTGCAGGAGTTTGAAGACAAGTACTTTCCTTGGCCCGTTAGCATACACAGTTGGACTGGTGCCCCAATATTGGTGTCAGTCTGAGCTAACTGATGGCCCCTTCTGCCATCCACAAGGACAGTGTTATCAGGGGCTTGGAACTAGATGTTTTTTTAAGATCTCTTCCAGCCCAATTGTTCCAAGATTATACCCATGCTGTAGGCCAGGCAAGGTCAGGAAACCCTGAAAAGCAAAACCACTAGGGCACAGATTGGCAACAAATGATGCTGCAAGACAGAGGCAGCGTATCCTTGCAGGGAAAAGTCTTTACACTACAGTAACACCTCCACATGGAGTCATTTCTCAAAGTTCTCCTGTGCTAGCATGTTATTAACTCAGGCAACAAACTTCCAGTCCTGCCAAACTGCTCGGACCCTCTTATTGCCTCTAATTATGCTCATTTCATCCATTTTGTCTCCTGTGGTTGTGCTGCTTTCCAACAGGACAGCTTGTGGTAGGAAATTTAAGGATGCATGCAACTGTCTGCTGGCCTGGAGTGAAAAAACCCTACACCTAAATGAAAACCTCCCATGCCAGGAACTGGGCACACTCGAGACTCAGGGAGGCTGATTGCTTTCCTAAGTTCCACCCATCATGCTCTTCCAGCATTTCTGCCCAACAACACTAAATGAATTAAGAATGCTTCAGAAAAAAAAAAGATCAGCAGTGCAAAACCTCACTGCATAAAATTATTCCTTGCTCAGCAAAAAAGAAAAGGAAAGTGAGTAAAACAATGTGAACGATTTATATCATTTCACTTAAACAGCTTTTCAAAAGGCGGTGTGTGGGCACACCACAATTATTCATTTTTAGGCTGCATTTCACTACTGTTATGAAGTGGATTCTGCAAACTGGCTGTCTGAAGCACTGTGGGACTGAACCCACTGCCCATGACAGCCTCTCTAGCCCTACATTTGGGAGAGTTTTCTCCAAAGAGCCTGTCTGAGGAGAAACTCAGAACATCTCTTCATTATACCATTCTTTTCACAACAGAAATTATTTCTATCCCATCTAGCTAAAACAAGCTGTGGGCGCTGTCTGCAGAAATGCTGGCTCCAGCTCTCACCATTCAAATTCAGCTTTATGTTTTCAATATATAAATATAAAAGGTAACCATAAGACACGGGAACACAGGGTGAAGCTCATACTTTCAGAACTACCTCAGCCTGTTACACACCTAAGACAAGGACACCACACCATGGGAGAATAACAAAAATACACGGCCTTGAATAGATATATTAAAAAAAGCTTGTCATATTTTATATGGTATCACACAGGTACAATGAAATGTGTGTGCAAGAGCCTGCAAACTGGAGGGCTCAGCTCTCAGTAAAACCCACAGTGGAGAATATAAGCATTCTTTTGAGCCCCTCCTCAGTTCTGGATCAGTGTTTAATAGTCCCAGTGTAAGTAAAATTGTTTTCTTTTTCCGTGAACCACTTGGACGGTAGGTCACAGTAGGTCACAATACATGCTGTGTGAAGGGTTCTGAATATTACTTTTTCCTACACAGTCTTGGATATCACTCATGGGTCTCTGCTGCATAATCTGGACTTCTTGTAAGCACCCTCTAATGAGCCCCTCTGCTAACAGTGCAGTTTCCAAGCTTACATGAAAGAACTGATCAGACTCTTACATTTTTGCTTGAGCTTTAACTGATGTTTTGCTTAATTAGAGCATTCTTTCATTTTTGATTTTTTTTTTCCAAATGTCAAAGCTGGTTGCTTCAAAGGATCATTTCAATCACCCCTGCAGGAAGAGAGAAAATTGCTCAGAAAGATTAAAGAGCGTGAGAGAGGGAGGTGCAGACAGAGACAGAGTGCAGAACAAAATATCTAGCGAAAGCCTGATCCTACTCCCACCACAGTGAATCTGCAGAGAAAGCAGAGAGATCAAATATAATTTTTGCATCTAAGACACATTCATGACAATATACCAGAATAGTAAATGCAACTTTTGTGACATTCGTGAGAGACATTTTTGCTGAAGCTCACAAGAACTGCTCCAGAAAAGACAATTTTAATCCTGCATTCTCAGTTCCTTTCTTTTTCCACCCAGCAGTTCAAATTAAATGAGATAGGCCTCAGATCACAATACCTTTTTTCCTCCCAAACACACGACAAATGTTAAACCTTGGTGATAGAAATGTATTTGACATATTTTTGTAATATTTTCATTCTCTGAAGTCACTTCAGTGTTTCTGCTGCAGGTCATGCCGACAAACAGGAATGTGTAGATGTAGAATTCAGAAGAATGCAGTCTAGCTGTGTTATGCATGTCTAAAATATCCATCTCGTTTCAGCGTAGGCCACGGTGATGTATCTATATATTTTAACTCACAAAGCTGAGGAAATGGTGCTTCCGTAAGTACAGAACCATTGACTTCAGTGGAACTCTGCATGGAAATAGGAATATCTTTACATAGCACTGCACCATGCAGCAGATATGTATCCAGAGGGGAAAAAACCACATCATCTCCTTCAGGTATTCAGCTTAAGCATTATTCAGAATATGACAGGAGCTTATACTGCCTATGTAGCCAATGAATATTGGAGGCTACTTTTCCTGGTGAGAGGAAGGGATGATTAAAATTGCTGAGGTTTAATGCCAGAAGCAGCAGATTTGATTTGCCCTTCCCAAGTGTATTCAGCTAAAGTTCGGTGAAAGATCAGGATCCTTTCAGATACTAAATAGAGACAACAGACATCTCTTCATTTTTGAAGGAAGAGCTTGCCCCCTTTTAAAGATATTCTTAGAGAACACATCTGCATTATATCAAAGATAAATAGATTTAGTATCCATGGATCTTTCTAGCCCAAGCCTGGTATTATCAAAATAGACAAAGAATCTAAAAGACATTCAGTGGCAAAAAATGAAAAAGTTCAAAGTATTTTTCAATATCCCTTTCCAAGGCAGATTACCTGCTGGTATCCATATTTTTAAAATGTTAAAAAAGGTATAAGGATGAGATAGTTGACTTGAAGATTGGAAAGTGCCTTCATTTCGTTACACAAGATAAACGTGAGGAGGACTGATAATGAGCTCTTAAGAAACTCCATACGGAAAATACTTTGGTATTAGGTGAATAATTAATCTCGTAGCAAAGAGTGCTACAAGATGCATTGACTGGAAGTTTGAAAAGTCAGAACCAGATGAAAAACATGTATCTTTTGAGGTATCACACCAACAAAATGGCGACCAATGAAGGAAATACCCAAATCCCCACTTCATAATGACCTGAACACACCATCTCCAAAACAATGATTGAGGTTTTACTTGTCTGGTAAACTTTTCCTTTCTTCCAGGTCTGTCTTTTACTTTCTATCAGGTGTCTGCAAACATACACCCAGTCATGTATGCAGAAGTGTTACATGAATGTCACAAAAAGACTGCTTTTCTTGTCTCTTTAGCCAAAGAATATAAGGCAAAGTAACTAACCCAGCTAACATCTTTGCCTTAACTTCCCTGATAATTCATGGGTTCTTTAGTTTGGATCCAGGTGTCCTGGACAGTTAGGGTCCTCCTACTCAGTTTCTTGTGAGTCTTTGATTGTTCTTTTGTTTCACCTGCATATTCCTGCTCCTTCAGCAAGGTCACAGGCAAGAGTTTCAACTCAGGGATTTTTTATTTTTTTTATTCAGTTTATTGCCAATCAACTTCTGCTCAGTCCTTTGCATAATTAGAGAAAAATGCAAATACTTTACTAAAGACTCTCCGCCCTCTAAGCTCAACTTAAACTAAACCCTTTCTTCTCTTCCTTGTCCCAGCTTCCCTGATTTTCGCAGCAGGTCATACTCAGGCCATCCCAGTTCCTCTGGTGAGATGCTGGACAGCTCTGAAGGTTTGGGTTACACACTTCACGCTTCCTTTGTGCCACACATCTCCTTTACTCGTCTTCATCTGCTCCAGCATGGGCCATCCATGTCCACTGTGCCCTCGTGAGCATCCCTGCCCTCATGGGGACCTCCATCTGCATGGGTGTGCCCCTGCTATTACAAACTCATTTTAAATTCTCTACAAATATTGTGATGATGTTTATATTTTCTTGATATACTCCACTCTGTATCCCTGGAGAATAGACTAAAGCAATTAACATCTTCACAGCCTGAATTTACTACATAACCCAAACTCCTCCCCTTGACCCTGCACACCTGATGGTTGGGCTTCACGTCATGCAAACCCAGTTTATACCCATTGAAATTCCACCCCTTGCCTCTGCAAATGGAGCAGAGAACATATAGAGCAATCTGAACATATATCCTTTGCACACTTCCTGCTGCTCCTGACAGCTAGATCATGGGGGTTATCATAATCTCAATACCTCATGCAAACTTCACATCTCATCTCTGCAAGGCACCCAACCACGAACATCATACCAGTTTAAGATAGATACTTTTAATGCTAAAATACAGAGAAAAGTCATTAGAAAGAAAGATTAACACCGCTGTCAGAGGTACCAATAAGTTTATAAGCTCATCAAGTCTTTCTCCATGTCCCAGATGGTTGGTAAACACTTCACTTGAGCCTTTCCCCATTTGAGGAGTAAAACAATACAGGTTGCAGCTCTCCTGGAGCTTGCTCTGTGCCCTGTAACATTACTGAGCTCTGACCTTTCCACAGTGCTTGCAGTCTCTTAATCCTCACCTCTCAAAATCTGAGGGGCTTTTTCTCCCACTTCATCGTACTCTATCCCTCTTCCTTCAGGAACCTACAGAAGTCCGTGCATGTGAATTAAAAAAAGTCAATGTTGTTAAATATTTGCTTGCATTTACAATTCAAAGCAGAAGAGAGATTTAACAGAAAAGTTATGATGTTATATTTTATTTCTCATTCAACTTTTGTCTGGATGTGCTAGAGCCATACTTGTTTTATATATCCTAGGCTCTGTCTCTGTTGACATGCTTGACGTGCGCACTTAGTTAACATTTGAGTTAAACCAAATGGGATGATGCAGACAAAGCTTTGTAGAAGGCTACCCAGCCAAAGCAATTAGATTTAATTAGGTTTACAGTGGAAAAAAACCTATGTGTATGCACCACAAACAAACACACATGCAAAAAATAGAACAATAACGTGTATGGAAAAAAATATCATAGAAAATCAAGCATGTTCAGAAAATGAATGGGAAGAGCAGGGAGGGAAGGAGTGACCAGGGCAGGTCTGGAGCCTTTCCTAACAGAACAGTACAGGGAGGACAGGCTCATTCAGAAATATTCTTAGGGCAATGAGAACCTAATATTACCCAGAAGAAATATCTTCAGCTCTTCAGTGACTTTTGGGCACAGGTTAAAGACAGATTCCTAGCTGGGATTCACATGGCTAATCTTTACTTCTTTTTGGCCTCAGAAAGCACTGCATTGGATGTACAGGACAATTTTGCAAGGTTCCCCCCACTTCCCATCTGTTAGTCTGAGGATAAAATGCATTTCACAAACCATCAAAAATTACACAAGAGAATTGGCTGTGTATTACCTAAGTAGGAGCTGTGAACTTTTTAAAAGAAGTGAGGCCTATCTCGCTGCAAAACTCAGGCTATTTTTTTTGTGGCCACAAGACCTGAAACCATCAACAGCCAGAGTCAAAAGTCTAATGATATTTAAGTGAACTAAATGTTATTTGCTCTGTAGTTACTTGCATTTGTTTCTGTTAAGAAAGGAGACAAGTAATCAGTGGGAGCAACAGGTCTCATAAATCATTTTCTGAAAAAAACCTACACAGCTGAAAACACGATGCACCAGAGGAAATGCCAACAAAGGCATTCCCCCTAACAAAGCATAGCTCACAGAGGGCAGAAATACTTTGCTGTACTTCTCTACTAGGCATGCACATATGGCAAATGAAAATCCCAAGTTTTTGCTACATTTCCAGTTCTATACTTCTGCCAGCTTTCTGCTTTTTTCCTTTATTTATAGGTTCTCTAAGGCAGCCTTTTTTGACATGCCTCTTACAAAGATTTGCAGATGAAAGGTGAACTGTATTTTTAGGATACCTACATTTCTTCATGCAGGCATCCTCTATACCCTCATCAGGCAATGCATTCTTCACCTGAGCTGTTTTTCATTGAATCAGGTAAAAACCAAACCCAGAAAAGCAATGAAGAAATAGTCATGACTGGGAACACTGACTTTGATCTGCTTGCACTGTTTATCCTCAGGGAATACTTGGGTGACCTGAGAATACACCTACCTGTCTGAAGAGAGCCAAGTTTGAGGTGAGTGAGTCGATGAGTCTAGATTATAACTGCAACAAAAAGAGCTGATACAAAACTTTCAAGAATTGCAAAAGAAAGATTACTCTCTATAAAATGGAAAAATTATTTTGTTCTCTGCTTGGGATTAAATTCTACTGATAGTGGTTTATTCATATACATTTTGTACAATGAGCCTTCCAAAAAAGGACATATTTCACACAACCTTTCTGTTTCTGTCTACTTGTAACTTGGGCTTCAGATCGCATTCTGGAAACCACCATGACAAGTAATTACATGGATTACATTAGTCACTTGTAATTAACTATTTTTCCTTTTCTTAGTCTCCCATTCAAGGACTTAGGAGCAACACAGAGCTGTCTTTAAATCTAGAATTAATAATTTAATAATATTAATAATATTATTGGACTTAGTGGTGTAGTTTAATATTATTCCTAGCCTTGTCTAACTGCAGCTATTTGTTTCTTTCTTCTCCCTTGACTGGACTCTTCCACTGCTCTCATTACATCAAATACAAGTATCTAGTATCTTCTAGCCATGTGTTGAATCAGGTGACTTTGTAGAAACAAGAAAAAAAACCCAATGATTTATTTATTCATTTAGAAGATGAGGAACATGATCTGCCAGTGAGACTGCAGGCCACCATGTCCTAGGCAGAGAGACTGATGGGGACCAGGCTGCCTTTCTCCTCAGCAGATCAGAAGTCAGACACGGTGTCTCGTGCAGTCATAACCCTGGATGTCCAAGGAAGGAATGGAAGTTGTTGTGTGGCCCAAGTACCACTTCTCTTCCATTCCTGTGAAAAAATAATATCTACCTGAATTTACATTCAGTGTAAACAGCCAATAACTGAACCATAAGCTACAGAAGCTGTTTGGTGAGCAGTTATTTGGTGAGTGACAGTAGGCTGACAATCTGTTTTCAATTATCAACTGCTTATGACATCTAAAATGTCGTCTTATTTACAACAGAGCAGTGATCATGCTATTACCTTTCAACAATACCCAAATGATGAGCATGAAATTAGAGTAGTGAGTAAACTAGACTGGAATAATTATAATCAACAGAGGAATAAAATAATTGCAGGTAAACTGTAAGGGCACAGCTAGGGCATGGATCTGTCATGTAAAATGCCAACATTTTAAAAGGGAGCAGCCATAACACACTAGATGAAGTTGTAATGATGAAAAAGATCAAATAAATATTACAGTGCAATAAAATAGGAATTTAACTGTTGAGTAATAGTAACATAATCTTGCAGTATGCCAAGGATACTGAAGTGATAAGAATTGAGGATTTCAATTTAGCAGGGGCCATAGTGAATAGGGATACCTTTACACATATACTGATAAAACATATATTCTGAAGTCTTTGGTAAATTGCAGCCTGTGACCAAAACCTGTATTTGTTAGGCTGCTAGTCTAATCTACAGCACACCAGCAAACACACATGTGAAGATCACAACTTTTATAAATGACCATTAAATACCCTTTTTGGGTCACAAATCATGATTATAACAAATTCATATGGATAACTACATTTCCTTTCATCTATACATTGGAAATAAACTTGTGTCTGTTATTCTGAAGAGATGCATTCAAAATGAATTGCTGCATCTGTTTTATGAGTGATTAGCATGTAATGTATGCAGTTTATTTTTTATTACAAGAACAAACTTTGTGGAATTGCCTTTTTCTCTTCAGACTAATTTGCCTAACAGTTCACTATTACCATACCAGGACAGTCTGGAAATTTCTATATAAGCACAGAGGCACTTAAGTAGACATGTATCCACCTTACAAATGCCGTATAATTAACTAGTTGGTGACTGGCACTAATTCACTTACAGTAGATCATTGCTTTATATACTCTGGAAGATTTTCAGCCGCATGAAGTTAAAGTTCTGAGGAAGGCAAAGGTTGAAATTCAGATGTTTTTTGAATGGATGGACTGCCTACACTGCATGGAATGGCAATACTGCATCATAAGGAAAGTATTCATGGGACATGGTAAGTTATAAATAGCATTATCAGTAGACCTGTGATTGAATTAACTACATCAGATTATCACTGACAGATCTTTCCCATGTCTGTATGCACACAGAGGAGTTATCTGTGAATAACAGCACTGCTAGTGACACCCTGGCAATGTGGAAGTCTGTAGAATACATACAAATTTATCAGAGGGCAAATGTGATACATTGCATTTTGACAAATGAAAGGTACCTGAGGGATCCTAAATTCTCATTTTTACCTCAGCTGTTTTCCAGTTTCTGGGTGCTCTGTGAAGATGATTAGGCTTTGGATGAAAGTTTGAGGATTGTCTGGTAGGATATAGTCCTCTGTTGAAGATGTTAGTGTTACTTCAAACTGTGTGAAGGAACAGTGGGCCAAAAACATTTAATGCACCTCTGCTTACAAGGAACAGAGATGTTGGAAAGAACTGAAAGTTTGGGTACAGGCTCGGTAAGCTCCCTAAAACAGAAGGCAACACTGATCATGAATACCATGAATACAGTGGAAGTGAATAGGAAGAGGCATGATTCAACTCAGTGGAGAAAATGAGGAATGGAGAAGGCAGAAAAAAGGATTTTGGTTGTATCCCTCATAAGGTCCCAAAGTCCTGTAACATAGCACAGGTCTCACCAAGACTGTGATTTCATCTCACCCTTTTGCTCACTTCAGCATAGCATTGCTGTTACCTCTTTTAACATTCCCTTTATTCACACACACACTGTCAGTTACCAAGCATTCCCAGCATTTGGCTGGATGAAGGGTTCTGCTTTCCTGAGGATGTCTCTGACAGTCATTGGCACTGCCTTCCAAAAATGTCTGGAACAAGCATTTGGCTCAACATCAAATTTTATGTCTATCATCATCATTAAGACAGCGCACTGGCTGCTGTTTTAACTGCTTTCCTTGACTCCCATAGTTTTGCATAATGTCCACAGCTGACCTCTACCAGACACATGATCTCATTACTTGCAAAACACAGGTGGATTCACGTCATCTTATAGAGCATAAACAGCTACTTGGAAGGTAAAAATGAACAGCAGTGACAGGAGAAAACAGCTAAATTTGTATGCCTTTGTACAGAAATGTCATTTGTAGCAATAACATTTGTTCTGACAGAACATGTGGAGACTGAAGATAATATCTTTGCATCATAGCAACATTAATAACTTTGGTACCCTGTAATTACACAGTGAAATACTTAATCAGGATGAACACTTCTGAGTCCCCCATGTAAGAGTTAGTCAGCAATACTTGGCAGAGCTGGCTGGAGCACAGAAATAGGTGTGGGAAAGTAGCAGGATGAAGCTACAGCAGTGAAAACTCACGATAAATTCATGACTCGAGTATTCATCCCTTCTCTTTTCTAACGTGATAGAAAATGCAAGATGCTCTGAAGTCTCATCTGGCCACGAGTTAACATTTGCAGAAGCCATCAGAGCTCAGTCAAGCCTCGCTGTGACATGACAACCCTATATAACCCTGATTACCACACAGAGCAGTTCTCCAGAGCTCTTTCATACACAAAGGTAGGAATCAGTTGCAGAAAGACAGTATGGGCTGGTTAGACTATAGTGCTATCAGTTGGAGATAAGTAGAAAGTGTATGCCCAGCTTACATTTGCTTCACCTAGCTACCCCTAACACTCTGGACCATTATTTTCTATATAAATTATTTAAAAGTCTGCCTCAGTCGCTGTCAAAATATTTCCCTGAGGAGAATCCTCACTCTGAAGTAAGTTTTGCAAACAGTTCTCTTAGTATATACATATAAGTTTTTGTAGCCATTTGGCTAGCAGCAACAGCTGCAGATCAAGCTTTAAAATATCACTATTAACGATAGCCCAGGTCTCATCCATAGATCTGAAAAGGTTTTGCTAAATATTTTTGTTTCAGTGAGCTATTCTGATGCAAACATCATGATTTCCTGTTTTATTCAAGAGCAAGAACCCCCTCAAATGAAAAAAAAAAAAAGACCAAACAGGCTGGCACGTACCTACTTCCTCAAGTATAGGTGTCCCAGAGTGCTCTCCTCTGGTGAGGTGACTGCTGTGACCATTTCACCAGTCATTTCCTTTCCCAAACCCTCCTGTGCATACCACTCTGCAGTTTGGGAATGTCAAGTGTCACTTGGTATCAAGACCTGATCCAAGATGCTACTGATCTGACGGTCCTCATACTGCTAGCCCACCTCCTCCAGGAACATCATGAACTACTCCTTGCTCCTTGCCTGTTGCTTGTCCTTCCTTGCCCACCTACCTGCCTGAACAAGTGGCTGCTGCTCTGATGACAATTCCCACTGCTGCATGCCTCTGCAAAAAGCAATTAAGAAAGTCTCTCTTGCAAGTAGTAGACTCAAAAATAGTTTCTCTAACTTCACAGCTTACAAAAGACTCCAACAACAGCTCCCTTTCTTCTGTTGGAGGCTGACATTTGCACTCTAGCCTGAACCCAATGGCTTCAGTGATGTATCCTGAACATACGCAAGAGTTCATCACGCTAGCACAGCTAGAAACATTTCTCCCTTCAGGATGCATTCCTGTCTTTGCCAGAAATAATCAGGTAGAGGCCTAAAGGAAGGTGAGCCACAAGCCAAGGGAGTCCCTGCAGCCACCAGGGAGAGGCCTCACTTGGCAGGGCCCACCTCACAGCGACCAAGCAAGGGAGCCGAACAAACATGACTGGAATGCTGTCATGGATGGCTATGTCCTCTTTAGGAAGGACAGGCAGGGGAAGCGAGGTGGCGGAGTTGCTCTTTATGTCAGAGAGCAACTAGAATGTACTGAGCTCCATCTGGGGGAGGGTGAAGAATGTGTAGAGAGCTTGTGGGTGAGGATTAAGGGCCGGGGTGGTATGGGTGACACTGTTGTGGGGGTGTACTACAGGTCATCTGATCAGGAAGAGGAAGTTGATGAGGCCTTCTACAAGCAGCTGGAAGTAGCCTCGCGATCCCGGGCACTGGTCCTGATGGGGGATTTTAACTATCTGGACATCTGCTGGGTAAGCCACACGGCCCGGCACGCGCGGTCCAGGCGGTTCCTCCAATGTGTTGAAGATAATTTTCTGTCGCAGGTGGTGGAGGAGCC
>WBMW01000642.1:0-20207 GCA_013396635.1 Penelope pileata
ACGGGGTGGGCATGGGGTGGTCGTGGGCTGCGTGCACCTCTGAGCTCCTGCCAGCTGCTGGGCTGTTTGCTCTCATCAGAGACGGAGATACACAGAGATGTGCAAACACACGTGGGAACATTTTTCCCCGGTGTCGGATGAGGACTGTAGAGCTTCACTGCTGTATCAGAACAGTTTGCTGCTCCCCTGGGGCCGCACGGCTCCCTGCGCTGTGCCGTGCTCAGGAGGCGGATGCACGGCCTCTGTGGCTCACCCCACTGTCCCAGGATCCAGGCTCAGCTGTGCCGTTTCCCACGCACACGGTTTCAGCGTGACCCCCCGGGAGGTGATGGATGCGCGCTGAGATCCAGAAAGCTGAGCACAGCATTTCTGGCTGCACCGCTCGCTAACGCGCCAGGGTGTGTAGATTTACAGGGAAGCACAGCGCCGTCCCAAAGGCAGTGCCCTCTCTGGAGGTGACCTGGAGGAGGGCACTGCGCTGTCCCGGGTTTGGCAGAGGGAGGAGCAGCACTGGAGCTCTTGGGGTGCCCGAGGTGCAGCGCTGGTGCTGACCCCGCTCGCCTACCTCGGCCCTGCCCACAGCCCGGGCTGCTCCCTGCAAATGCTGCGGGGTGACGCAGCAAACAGCCTGGAACTGGGAGAACACCAGGATGTGGCTCAGCATCACGGGGCTGCTGGGCTGGCAGGGCTGCAGATCCATGGGGAGCATCACTACCTGGAGCCAGCAAGGGCATCTTGTCCTTACAGAAGGGTACTTGTGGCTGGCCAGGTGACACTGAGGCACCTAATGGGGTTACCTGTGGTGCTGTGTTAGCTGTGCGGGCAGCTTTGTCCAATGTTCAGCAACAAAAGGGCTCCGCTGCCCAGAGCGTTCTGGCAGAGCCTTTTGTCGGGCAGGGGACAGGCAGAGCCGACGGCCCCGGTGGAAGGTGGGTGCTGGAGGGTTTATCTTCCCCAGCAGAGAACAACTGCCCAGCAGCCAGGCATGTTCCCGGCAGCTGCTGCCTGGGGAGCGCGGTCAGATCAGTGCTGGCAGCAGGGTGGGCGCAGAGCCGCTGCAGGGCCGGGGGCAGCCCCTGACTGCAGAGCACTGGTGACATTCGGGGGATGTGGCTGCAGAGCGGGTGCCCTCACTGCAGAGCGGCAGCGCACCCGCCCTGTGCACTGGGTGCAGCAGTCGGGGGCTTGAGGTGCGCGGCAGAGCCCCGAGGCCCGGGAGCGGGCTGGCTGGAAGTGCATCACCTGTCAGACAGAACTGATTCAGACTCTGTCTTATCTGAAATAGAGCGGCCCCGACCAAGCGCGAGGAAGGCACTCCACTTAACAAGCACAATTAGGGCCGCACGGCTGCGATGCAGTGGCAGGAGAGGAGCTTAGCCAGGTGATTAATTCCCTTGTAACTCTGCTGGACGGAATGGCTGCCTCTGGCTCCGGGCAGGCTGACCCAGCCGTGTTCTGCTGTGACCCCAATTTGCTGGAAACTTTCAGGAAACTTTCAAGTGCAGCAGAGAGATGTGTCCCCCTCGGCTGTTTGTGACCCATGGGAATGTGGTGCCAGCTGCCAGCTCAGCACTGGGCACATTGTGCCCGGCACCCAGCACCCGGCACCCGGCACCCAGCACTGGGGTGGGCACAGAGCTGGCGGGGGGATCCCTGTGCAGGGCCGTGGGGTCTGGGTCGGGCAGGGACAGTGCGGTGTGTGCCCGCGGGCACGCTGCAGTGCTTTCTGGGTCTGAATGCAGCTGCTCACTGAGTGGAATTAATTTTCTGCTGAGGCCGTGACGATTTTCCTTTGAGCAGCCTCAGGACTGCTCCGGCTCCTTCCCCGCTGCTCCCCCGGCGCCGCGCAGAGCCCTCCCGGCGGCTCCGAAACGCACTTGGTCTCTGCGGCGCTGAGGCCCTCCTTCTCTTGGCAAGTGCAGGAGATTTTATTGGCTGTTTGCTAACGGAGCTGGAAATTAATGTGATTATTTTGCATAGTAATTGGCAGCACGTGTGGTGACGAGGTCAAAATGCAGAGCAGCAGAAGGTGCAGGGTCAGCGCAGCAGTGCCTGCAGAGG
Organism: Penelope pileata; assembly: GCA_013396635.1. Classification (NCBI taxonomy): domain Eukaryota; kingdom Metazoa; phylum Chordata; class Aves; order Galliformes; family Cracidae; genus Penelope; species Penelope pileata. The sequence goes on from WBMW01000642.1 coordinate 2,062, forward strand.
GGCAGCGCGGTGCCCCGGGATGGGACCCGCTCTGTGCCCTGGGCGGGCGCTGGGTGCCAGGGGCTCGGACCCGGGGTGCCGCATGGCTGCACCGCAGGTGGAAGCCTTCATCCCACGGTGCCATGGGGACGGGTTCTGTCTCTGTGCCGTATGGGGAGCAGGATGTAAGTGCTGATGATGGGTTCATCGGGGCTGTGCCCAGCGTGCCCAGCTGAGGCAGCCTCTCTATGGGGGGTTTCACCCTCCCCTTTCACACACCCGTAGTGCCCTGCTACCCCTTCAGACCCTTCCAGAGCGGTGGTGTTTCCCGGATGGTGACGAGGCGGGGATCCGTGAGCGTGAGGTTGGGAGCGGTCTGTGCCCAGCAGCCACACGGCAGCACCGCTCCACCCCCAGCCCCCCCCTCCCATCCCCGCTGCCAGCAGTGCTGGGCCTCCCCCCTGCACCCGGCTGGGTCGGCTCTCAGGCAGCAGGCCGGGCTTGGTGAGGTGGGCTTTGTGTCGAGCACGCTGTAACGTTCTCAGAACACAGCCCTGGCAGCGTGCATCCCGGTGCCAGGTGTACAGACCCCGGGATTGTGGGGAGAGCCCCTCCGTTCTGTCAGTCAGGATGCAGCAAATCCTGTAAGCGCTGGCACGGTGAGCTTTTGTTCGGAGCATCACAACGGCAGGAAGCTTCCTCCCGTGTTTGCTTTCCATTGCAGACATTTACATTTGGACCAATGAGCCAGGGATGCTTTCTTGCTGATTATGAGCGTGGCATTAGTATGCAGATGGCAATGCAAATGGGCCTAGATGAGGCTTCCTGGATGGCAGTGGAAGTCAAAGATTTCGTCTAGCGTGATCTTGGACATAGTTTAAGTTCCTCATAAACAAGAACACATAACCCGATGCAAAGATTTCCCCTCCATAAAGCTCCCTGTCAACAAACGCCGGCAGCCTCTGTTTGCTGTAGCAGTTGGGCTGGGCGGGCGGGCGCAGTCGGACGCGTCCGTCACCCCAGGCCCCGCACCGCGCAGCGTCCTCCTGGGAGGCTCCCGGGGTCCCGCGGGTCCCCCCGTGCTGTGCAGGGTGGGTGGGTGTCCCTCAGCACCCCGGGCAATGTCCGCCCGCCTGCTGGTGCCTGCCTGGTGCCCACGGTCCTCCCCAGGAGCCTGGCCAGGCACCAGGAGATTGCTCGGGGCCACCCCAGAGCCTGACCTGGGCGCATGGGCTGCTTGGCCGCAACCCTCCGAGTTATTTCCTGGTTGGAAACTAATTGTCATCTCTGTGCCAGGCATGGGGACTGCTGCCAGCTCCTGCTGCTTGCGTCCGGCATCCGGCATGGAGGCCAGGGTGGCTCAGGAGCACACAGGCCCCAGAGTTTCGTCAGAGCTCACGGTGCCTCAGGGTGCCAGGTCTGAGTCCCCAGTCCCATGGTTCAGGGCACGCAGGAGCTGCAAAGCCCCTGGTCTGAAGGCACCTGGACAGGTCTCCACGGTGCAGTGCTGGGGGGACGCAGCCCCCTCCCACGCTGCAGCCAGGTGGGGGCAGAGGGCGGCTGCCTGGGCACCTTCCCAAGGCCGAGTTGGGACCACAGCCATCGGGACAGAGAGGGGACGCTGCGGCCCCACAGATGGCATCTCCCGTGCAGCTGGGCCAGGGCTTGGTGCCGTCAGGCTGCTGCTCGGAGCAGGCTGGGGGGCTCGGGTGCAGAGCAGCAGCAGAGCAGCCTCTCAATGCGAGAGCACTTAATTAGCCTCTGTGTTCACAGCCCAGTCCCCAGGAGCCATATGCAAGAGTTGTGGGGACAAGAAAACTTCTTCAGCGAGAACAAGCAGGGAGGCTGTGCGCTCCCCAGACCTTCCTTTCAGATCTGGAAAGCCTTCAGACCGAGAGCACGAGCCAAGTGCTGGCAGCGCCAGGCAGCTGAGCACAGCCCTCGCTGCTCCATCCTTGCACATAAATTACCTCCGGGCTTGGAGCTAAACAAAGGGACCTGAAATAATTCTGCATTTTAATAAAGTCAGCATTCGTGCCTCTGTTGTCCTTATAGAATGAGAATTTGCATTCCTTCCTGCCAGCTTGCTCTGCACAGCCTGCTGGCACTGGAGATCAGCTGCACTCCCCACCATGGGCTGAGTTACGTTTTATTGCTTAATCACTGTACGGCAGCAATGCAGGGTAGAGCTGCTTTAAAACCCACTGCGTGGAGATCCCATGGATATAGCAAAAGTCCCCCCGTGGGCGAGTTCTTCTGAAAGGTGGCAGTCCCCAAAACACTTCTGCTGGTGGCCTGTGTCCCCCCCACCTCCCTGGGCTGCTCTCCCACCATGCCCGGAGCTGCAGGCGGGCCCGCACTCAATTCCTCCAGGAGCCAAAGGAGGAAGAACTGGCACTTGTATTTCTGTTTTGTGTTTCTGCAAAATGCAGAAACAAACAAACTGCAGTTTCTCCCTCCCAGGGGAGCAGCATCCCCTGGCCAGGGCCGTGCTCCTGCAGCCACCCCATGAGCCATCGTGGGGCTGCGTGCCCTGGGACAGCCCCTCCTCTCCCACTCTGCTCAGATCTCTGCAATTTCAGCGCTCATTCCCCCCTGTGACAAAGCCAATGCCACTGCTGCAGATGTAGAGATCTTGCCAGTGGCAACAGCCTCCGGAGCACGCGGACCCCTCATCACCCGCAGGTCTGGGTCGGAGGGTCTGCCCCCGCCCTCACGCAGCGGTCACAGAGGAGCTCGGTGCTGGGGACAGCAGGGGCTTTGGGGAGGTCGTGGCACAGACAGGTGCGGGCTGAGCTTGCCGGGTTGCAGCGAGTTCTGGCCGGGCCAAGGTGTCCCCGAGCTGGGCGGTCCCATGGCACAGTGAGGGCAGAGGGGATGCGAGCAGCCCCCCCACCACAGGCACCAGCTGCCCCGAGGCGCTGCGGACCCTGCGGGCAGCGGGAGGCAGCGGGGCTGCTGCCGGGGGCTGCTGCGGGCAGACGGGCACACGGCCCCGCGGCCACTGCGCGCTGCCCCGGGCCTCCGCTGCGGGGGAAGCCGTGACTGTAGCTTTCACATGTTCAATTACTGTCAGTTAATGATGATTAATTTACAATTAAGGGTCTCTAAAGGGTAGTGTGTGTGTTAAATAAATATTGATCTTTCATTTGTGGTCACGGATATATTACCCCCGTTACAGCAAACCCAGCAGTGCCTCCGCTCGCAGCCCTCACTGCGGCTCCCCGGGAGCTGCGGGCCCCAGGGAGCTGCCAGCTCCTGCAGAATCGCTTCTGGCTGCTGTTCCTGTTCCCACATGCAGAGAGCTTGTGAGAGCCGAGGTGCTGGGAGCCGGTGGTTTCCACTCACACAGCCCCCAGTTGCCCTTGTGAAATGAACTGCCCAGAGCCCGCTGGGCTTTGCCGGCAGCCAGGCTGCCTGGCAGGCAGCGTCTGCACCGCAGCCCCGTGGGGCCTGGCTGAGCCTCGGCACTGCCCGGCCTCACAGAGCTGCCCGCAGGAGCACGGGGCGGCCCCACGGCCGCTGGCCCCGTGTCCCTGTCCCTCCTGTCCCGGCCTGGCACATCGCTCCCAGGCAGCAGCCGCTGCACAGCCCGGTGTTGGTGGGCACCGCGTCCGGCTGGGACGAGCAGCTCCAGAGCCGCCTCGGTGCAGAACACTGCCGTCTCCCCGTGCTGACGCACACCTCTACCAAGTTTTCTTTCTGCCGCTGTTTTCTGGTGTCTTTCTGACTTCCCTGTCTGTAACGAGCACATTCTCCGCGACGTATTTTTTTAAACTCTTTTATCAGTTTGTTGTTACCTACACCGCTCTCCACATTTTCCAGTTCCATGACTATTTTTAACTTCTGCCTGTGAAGCATTTGTGGCTGCTCTGTGGGGCTGGCAGTGGCTAGCAGCGTGCTGTCTGTTCCCATCCCACCCCAGCTCAGCTCCCGGAGCCGCTCACGCAGCACTGCGGGCTGCTCTCTGCTGTTGCACCGCGGGACGGCCCTGGGGGGGGGCACGGCGTGAGGACCAGGGGGTGCAGGGACTGGAAATGTTGGCATGAAGCAGGGTCATCTCCTTTGTATTATCCTCCTGCAGAGACACAGATTTTTTGCAGTTGCTGCATCATACATTGCTGCATCCCTCAGGATGGCTGCATGGGTACAGCCTTCCGTGCAGATGTTCCCGCAGCCTTTTTCTCCTTTGAGTTCCTGCTGATTTCTCAACCATTGGTGCTCAGGACGCCATGAAAATGCCTACACGTGGTGCGAGCCATCCCAGATCATCAAAGCCCACGTCCACGTGCACCACAGCCATGTCCGAATGCTGGAGCTGCACAGGGCCTTCCGCAGCCGTGCAGCACCCTTCTTTCCCATCTGCAATCCTTTCCCTCCTGTGGGCAGTGCACAGGAGGGGCTGTGACCCCAGCCCGCCTCTGGCCAGGTCCCCGCAGCTTGGGGCGAGCTCTGCCCATCTCCCCGGGGCTGTGCCCTCGCCAGGAGCTCCCCTCCCCTCCCCTCCCCTCCCCTCCCCGCAGTGTCTCTGAAGCGGGCTCGCAAGGAGAATGTTGTCTCTGGCTTTCTCTTTTATTTGAGGCATGTATTTAAAACGATGCTTTTGTTCCAAATGAATGAGTTGATTCATTCAGAAGTGCAGTTTCTGTTTTTGAATCAGCAGAGCTGTTTATGCTCATAGTGTCCATAAAACTGTTATTTTAGTCCTGACACTGATGCTTATGAATAAAATTTAGATCTCATTCAGAAGTACATTAGCTGTAGCTATTTGGCTTCTTGTTAAGGCATTAATTTTTATTGAGAGGACTCCATAGCCAAGCAGTTCCTTCTCCATCTTACAGCAACGTACCTCAAAGCACAGCCTTCAGCGCGACCCAGTCGCGGCACCGCCTCCCTCGCTGGTGCCGGCTCTGCGGGTTCGGTTGGCGGCTGCTGCTGCCCGGCCGCCGGCTGGCGACGGGAGCCTCCGGGCTGGGGAGCGGGCGGGGGGGCTGGCGGGCAGGGCGGGCAGGGCACTCCCCGTGCACGGGGCGGGTGCCGGGTGTGCCGCAGCCAATTAGCCATCCCGTGCATCTATTGCACTTTTTTGCTTGAAGCAAGCTGTTAAATGTCAAAAATACTTTATCATTTTAGCAGGAAGATAATTTTTAATAGATTCCACCTACAAAAAGGAGCTGACTGGCAGAATATTAAACTCAGGGAGATTTATTTTTAATCCGTGCCTCCAAACAGCTTGAGATAACCATTTTTGCATTGCTCCTGCCTGATTAACGCCGCTGCCCCTCGCCTGTCCTCCTCACTTGGTTCTGTGGCAGCTGTGGCCTCTCACACCCTATTAACCTTGTCTGGGAAGGGACACCTGGCCAGACCGAAGCATTAGCTCTTGTAATTAGGGATGTACACACCAGGCACAGCTGGTTAAGGCGCTCCTGGCCTGTCCTGCCTTCTCCTGGTGCTCGTTAGGGCAGGACACCTCCGGCTGGGCTCCCCCATCCACACCTGCCCACACACCAGCTTCCAATGGGTTTTTAATTAACAGATATAAAAACCCCAAGCAAGCAGCAAGCAAGTTTAGTTCCTCAAAGACTGGGGTTGGTGTTCTGAGGGCTGTTACTCTGCGGTCTTTCAGGAGGGAGCAGCAGCAGCAGCTGGGAGCTTGCGGTAAGGCTGCTGCTCCTGGAGGAGCAGTGGGTGCGTGCAGCTCCTGCCTGCCAGCAGGGAGCCGTGCTGGGCCCGACGTGGCAGCGCTGCTGCGCTTCCGTCCCGGGCCTGCGGCTGCCGGCATCGCCCCGTGCTGCTGTGCTGTGCCCGGCGCTTCCCCAGCAGTCAGCACCCAGGTGTGCTCCTGGCACCTCTGCCTCCCTCGGCTCGCTGCTCCGGGTGCCAGCAGCAGCGCTGGGTGCTGCCCGCAGCTCCTCCGTCGCTGTCCCTGACGCCGCAGCTTCTGAAAACTGAGGTGACTCTATTTTTTTTCCTCAATAATATAATGAGTTATTTTGAGTGATGCTAGATTTAATGGCTAAATCGATATGTGTATTTAGTGTTAGGCTTTGTTTTAGTACTAAGTGACGCGAGATAAGCAGACTTAGTGTTAATTGGTTTGTGTTTAGCATTTATACTAATCAGAGTGCACAGTGCTGCCCAGGGCTCTCCAGCACTAGTAATTCTGTTTATCCAAAGCAGGAGCTGTTTGCTCTATTGACTGGAGTGTTTTTCACCCACTTGAACGTCACACCACGCGTGTGAGCTCCGGGCGGTCCTGGCTGAGCCTGAGCTGTGGGCAGGCGGTGGCTGTGGGGAGGCGATGGCTGAGCAAACCCTGCAGAAAGCAAAGCACTGGCACACGCCTGTGCTGACAAAGGCACTGTATGGAGCCCTCAGCACTGCAAGCAGGCAGCGCTTGTTTTCCCTCCAGGACTGACACTGTGTCCTCCCGCAGGAGGTGGGCAGCCCCTGCTCGCGGCTGCTGAGGCGGAGCTGCTGTCACCCTGCGCACTGGGCCGAGCTCTGGCTGCCGGGGTACAGTGCTCTGTGTTCACGAACCGCAGACAGGAGAAGGCCTCGATCCCAGCAGGCTCCGTGGTGCTGCCCGAAGCAGTGCCCGCCCTGCTGGGCCCCGTGGTGCCAGGGGACGCGGGGCTGTGCCGGGTGCGGGCTGCCCTGTCCCAGCTGCCAGCCCTGGGCTGCTGGGAGCCGGTGTGGGGGGAGCAAGGCTGCGGCCTGGCCGCTGTCACGGGGTGCATGGAGAGGGCCTCGCACTGCGCTGTTCTGTCGGCCAGCTGTTGTAGTGGAGCTGCTTCTGGGTCATTTTGTTTTTATGTAAACATTTGCATCCCAGCCGAGGTTCCGGCCAGTGTGGCTCCAGCCTCCTGGAGCAGTGCTCAGCCCCTGGAAATGGAGCTGTCTCCTGGAAGCACCAACAGCCCCAGCAGATGTGGCCGCAGCCTCCTGAGCCCTCCCCAGGTGCCCCCGTGCTGCAGAGCTGCCACCTCCCCCTGCCCGGTGCGGGGCTGCTGGGGAGGGAGGCCGGGTGCGCCGCAGACCGTTCCTTCTCCTTGCTGCTGCAAGATGCACTGGGAGGCAGAACAAGATGAAATTGCTTTTATTTTGCAAAGTGCTCTTTTATTGATTTCTGCCACGCGAGCCCTGCCCTGGGTGCCGTGCCCCTCCAGCCCTTTGCCGGGAGGGTCCGTGCACACCCGCAGACCAGGGAGAGCCGGGGCTGCCGGTGTTGGGGGCTGCAGCTCTGACAGCCCTGGAGGGGAGGGGACGTCGCCTGGCTCGGGGAGGAAGCTCTGCTGTGCCGTTCGCACCAACTGTGTGATCCGAGTCAGAATGAGAATCATAAATCTTGATTATTCTCTGTCTCAGCTGATTTGAACCAAATGCCTTGGACAGGGATATAGTTCACATCTCGCTGAAAACTGCAAAAAAACTGATTAAATGTACAAACTGATATAAATAGCACTCTATCTGCATTAATGCCCAAACTGTCACTGCTCAGGGAGAAGGCACAGTGTGGTCGGGGCTCTGTCCTGGCCGAGAGCGGCTCCGCGGGTATTTTTGGAAGCAGTTTTCTCCCTGCTTCCATTTATTTTGGTACTTTGTTCCCGTGATGCTGGCTGCTATTATGATGCTGTCAATTACAGATGGCATCTCTGATTCTGATTGCACTTTGCTTACAATTAAGCATCCTATAGAAAAATGGAAATGCTGGGTCATTAACATAAAGTAATAATAAGGTAAACCATTCAATTATGGAGGGAAAAACATTTTGAATAATAAGGATATTGTATGCCTAAAAGACACTCAGATGCCAGTGTATTACCATTTTTGCATACATAATAAATGAACTTAAACCCCAAAATAATCGTCAGAAGCAAACAAATGGCTGAGCGCTCGGCAGCAGCCTGGCTGGCACCGCTCTCGTGGGCAGAAGGGCATTGCCTGGTGGGAGCCAGGCAGTCCCAGCTCTGTGCAGCCCTCGGCAGCCTGGGGAGGGCTCAGTCCCCACCGGGCTGTCCTGGTGCTGGCAGTGGGGCGTGTGGCATCGCCTGGGTGCAGCGCTCGTGGCTGCCCGGTGCCGGTGGGATGTCAGCAGCGCGCAGCACAGGGTGTGCTGGCTGCAGGGCTGCGTGCGCTGTGCTTGCACGTGTGGGTCTGCAGATCAAACAGTGGGAAATTGCTTGGTTTGGATCAGGTGAGAGGTTAATGCAAGAGGGAAGGTCTGGCCACCCAGTGCTTGAAAGGAAGGCTTTGGGACTGGCTGTGCTCCCCCCAGCACCCACTGTGGGTGCCTGCCCCATGCGTTCCGTGCCTGTGGGCCCTTGCTGACCCATCTCCTCTGAACTGGAAACCAAACAAGGAACTGCACAGCAGGATGCTCCTGCCTCTGTGCAGCCACATCTCCTGTGCCAGCACTCACCAGCTCTGTTGTGCCCAGCCTGCCCGTGTCAGGGGGGGCAGGGGTCCTTCCCCTCCCTGCAGCGCGGGGCAGCGCTGTGCAGGCAGCTCTGCCCCCGGCCCTCCTGCTCGCGCTGTGCTCCGTAACCATGCTGTGCTTCAGCTGCTGCTGGCTGTGATGTGACTCCAGCACTATGTTAGGTAACACCCAGATACATCTGAAAAGTGGGATTTATTTACTGTTTTCTTCCTGAGAAGCTTTTAGCATGATATAGCAGCAGCGCTTGCACTTAGGCAGCCATTATTTTCAGGATCTTTTTTTACCTGGTAGAAGTACATTTTCCAGAAGATGAAACAGGACTCCTCATGGCATGTAGATCCACATTAATACATCTTAATGTTCTGCTTTTGTGATCTTTCTTCCTGGGAAAGGCCCATCTCTGGTAAACAGGGATGGCCTGAATTACTCAGTTGCATTACCCCATGCTGCAGAGTGACCAAGACAGGGAGCTGGGCCCAAAGCCTTTCGTAGCTGGTTTGTGTCTGCCTGCTCAGTCCACAGCTGCCACTTCCCCATGGGGATTTCCCCACAGAGCAGCGGAGCCTCTCCTGTCAGCCCAGGTGTGGGCATCGTCACCGTGGTGATGCTGGTGCCCCTGCTGCATGCAGCCCCGCTGGCTGCTTCCTGCCCAGCCCCATCCCATCCCCGTGTGACACAGAAGTGAGTGAGTACCATGGCAGGGACAAGTGCTGAAGGGAGACCTGCATGTGATGGAAAGCGCTGAGACAGACCCAGGGCAGCGGATGTTTTTGATGTGAGAATCCCACAGAGGCAGCAGGGCCTTGTCTGTGGCACGTGTGCAGGAATGCGTTCGGGTGCTGTGCTGTGGCTGTGATGAGTGCAGCAATGAAACCTGACAGGCAGTGCTGACGTGCTCCCCTGTTTGCAGTACGGCCCTTCTGTAGGGAGCAGCAGTCACAGCAGTTGGGGCTGCAGTAGGGTTTGGAATGCGTGTTCCCAGCTTTTGGCTACCTGTTCCATGGCTGAGCAATGACCAGCAGTCATACATCAAAATTGGAGAGATCAGGTCAAACCCATCCTTGCTGAAACCACGTCACGTTGAGGTGCAGCTTCACCTGCAGAACGCAGACGGTGTTGTGCAGCCAACACGCAGCGATGCTGAGGGCCGTGGCTGTGCGAGGCACTGCACGTGCCGGGGTCGGGCTGTCTGCAGGCTGGGCAGCTCACGCAGCCCCCAGCCCCCGGCGTGTGCCGTGACTGCAGCGAGGGGTCGGGGCCGAGGGCGTTCGCTGTTGGAAGGCAGCGAAACCGTACAGTGCTGGTCTGAAACGCTGGGGTTGGTGTGAGCTGCGCCGTCAGATGGGTGAGGGGTTTCGGCACAGGCAACAGCCGTGTCCCCAGGGAGACCCACTTGAGGAGAGAACAGAAGAAAGCAAGATTTAGCATTAAGATCATAATTTCAGATTACATTGTGCTCACATCAACAATCTATAGACAAGAGAGTCTGTGGGGAGCACGAGGCAGTAATAGCTATCCAAGCCAGCCTGAACGCTGAGGGTTATTTTTAATTGCAACTGAATGGATCTAACCTTGTGATGTCTGCTCACAAAGCATTGCTGGATTAGCGCGGGTTCCATAGTTGCTTCTGCTTATAAGACTTTAATGGATCAGCTTAGTTCAGTGCTCCACCATTACAGCATCCTTACCCGCCTATCATGCGTGAGCCAGATGGTCCCGGTGCAGTCGGAGCGCGTTTGTTTGCTCTCCGCCAGCTGCCCCTGACTGCGGAGCAGGCGCTGGGAGGAGAGGGCCGTCCCCTCCCGCAGCCCTGGCGGCTCCACGCTGCCCCAGGGCTGCCCCTGCCCAGGGCCCAGGCACCCGCTGTCCGCTGGCGTGGCTCAGCCCTTCCCAGTGTGCAGGGATCTCCCCGGTGCTGCCGGGCTGAGAGCCATTAAGAAGGTACAAGTACTAAAGAGATCCCAAGCGATGCCTATAAAACCTCTGAATCCCTGACAGAATCAATAGTGGGCTCTCAGGAGTCGCTTCTTATCCAGGCCAACTGGAGCACATGCCAATGAGCTGCTAAAGATTTTGCGTTTTGTGGAGACACAAAATCTGTTTCTTCGCAGCCGTTGGGCTCTAGGCTGTGCTGGGTGATGAACCATGGCTCTGGCAACGGGCACTGCTCCCGAGGCATCGCCCTCTGCAGCAGGGGGGGCTGGCAGCACGCTGCCTGCGGGCACTGCCCCACTGCTGGGGGCTGCCAGGGCATGGCAGGGGCAGGAGGCAGCTCCCCCTGCCCGGCAGCGGGGCTGCAGTGTGCGCTGGGCCGGGCTTGGGCCCTGGTCCCTGCTGCTCCCATTTGCTTCCTCTTTGATAACTTTGCTATTGACACAATTTCAGATTTGGCATTTCGGTTACCGTAGCAACTCGATACTTCCATTCTCTGATCAGATCGGCTTGCAGTTAGTCAACACGATGTTAGCACCTCCGTTGTTATGGCAACAGGAGACTGTTCTCCATCGCTCTGCTGCCATCACGGAGCTGGGGGGGCTCAGGCAGGCACATGGGCGAGCTGGGAATGGGAGTGGGAGCTGGGAATGGGAGCTGAGCTGGGGCCGGAGGCTGCACTGTGCCCAGGACTGCCAGCACCCCGCAGAGCCCAGGAGATGCTGGGGGAAGCTCGGCAGGGAAGCAGCTGGCACAGAGCGTGCATCCTCATGCTTGGAAGTGCAGGGAAGTGTCCTTGTACGTAAGGATGCCCTCAGAGTGCCCCTCTGAGAACACGCTGCAGGGCACCAAATGGCTCGGCATGCTTTGGGCCGAAGGACAGCTGCTTGTCCTGGAGAGGGAGAACAGCCCTGGGCACCCCTGAATTTGAGGGCGTTGGGTCCCACGAGAGCTGCTGCAGGGCCGGGCTCAGCCCCGCTCCCCCAGGGCCGTGCGCTGTGCAGGACCCCCCGGGGCTCTGCGTCCCGCAGCGCGTCAGAGCTGGCACCCACCTCTCTGGAAGCGCCTCACAATTTGTTCAATGTTTCTTATTAAAACACATGTGCAAGCCATTCGAATTAGAGCAGTATGAATCTATTAGGCAGCGACAGATGCAAGTTTTGTCTCTTATTAGAAGGGATTGGGTTCTGAGGTTTAGTGATGTGCAGAGGATTGGACTTTGGAGAGATTAAAATTATTTTCAGCGTTAAGCACAATATTTCTAAGCTAATGCACTCAGTCTTGAATATAGATTCACAGACCAAAAAGATTATAAAACATTAAACCTATGTAAATTTGGCTGTAAGTTTATGTTTGAACAAATTCAACAAGAGCTTTGGCTGGGGGCTGGCGGAGCAGGGCTCTGCTGCGTGCTGCAGCCCTCGGCACCGCTGCTCCCCTGGTCCCACGCCTGCTGAATTTCTGCAGGTCACAGCTGACCGCTCAAGCAATTATACCAGAATGTGTTAATAATAAAATGGGAAATGGCTTGGTGTTTGGCTTTTTGAAGACAAAAGCAGATGTTTGCTCTGTGCTGAGGGGCTGCGGAGATGAGCTCCATGCTCAGCCCCCCGGGTCGGGCCGCGGCGGTGCAGATCAGTGTCCTCCGTGGCCCCGCGCCCTGGGAGCTGCTGTGAAGTTTTTTCTCTTGTTGGGAACATGAAAATACTGCTAACAAAGGCTCCTTTCGAGTGGGATTGCAGGAAACATGCAGCATGGTGAACAAGCTGCCTACACAGAGATAAATGACAGCTGTGACTGAAGGAATAAACAGGATAATCTGGATTTAAATAAACCACAAGGGGATTTTGGCAACATGCAAATTCGCAAATTTATAAAATGTATCCTTTGAAAATAAAGAGCTTTCTGAAGCCAGCAGTTAAGAACAATTACTGCAGCAGGCTTTTCCCTGAGGGCTTCCAGCTGCCCTTTGTCACCAGCCCCGGGGACTGGGAGCGGAGGCTCCCAGTGCCCATCGCAGCGATTCACCCCCAGGGCTGCAGGGAGGGGGGGTGGCAGCCAGTTCTCCCCCCAGGGCTGCAGGAGCAGCCTGGGCCTCCCCCAGCACCTGGGCTGCAGCACCGCGGAGTGAGTGTGAAAGGAGAGAAATGCGGCCCAGCAAGCACCCAACACTGCAGTGGTTCTGGCACTGTGCAGGGCTGGGGAGCCCGGGGAAGGGCGCTTCTCACTGCCCGGCAGTTTCCTGTGCTGTCCCTAAAACTGTACAGCAGCAGTGGGATCTGCTTTTCCCTCTTTTCTTCCTCTCTTCCTCAGTCAGTGCTGCTCTGTGCTCTTCCCAGCCCCAACGGATCCGTGCATTCGTCCTCACTGGGCGCGGGCCTTGCATGTGGCAGCGCGTCCAGATTGTTGGCTCTGCGGTTCCCTGGCTCCTGTTTATGGGTAACAGCATCCGAAGGGGCCGTTGTGATAACAGTTTGTGTGTGGCTCCCGCAGAGCCCCGGGTCTGTTTCCCACCTGGACGGCAGCCGTGGTACCGCTCCCTGCAGGCAGGGAAAAGGCTGAGAGGCTTCTCGGTTTGTTGTTGCAAGTTTATTGAAACCATAATTTAAAGTAAAAGCAAAGTAAGTGTAATGTTAAAGGCTCCCTCTGGCCCCAGAGTGGAGGGGAGCAAAATGTGTGCACAGAGCTGCCCATGGAGGGGCTGTGCTGCTGCACTCAGTGCTGGGGGGTGGCAGCGGGGGGGGAGGACAGCAGCAGCTGTTCCTCTGAGTTCAGGTTAATTTTCACCTCTTTTGAAGCACTGTCATTTAAGAGCCCACAAATCACAGTCACAGTCCATAATATGAAGCAAACAAAAGTTCCTGCAAGCAGCAGGTCCCTCCTGCCTCACCCTATAGCCAGGCCCGACGTCCCAGGGGCTGCAGTGCTGGAGCACGTGCAGCACAGCTGCTGCCAGCAGCCCCCACCCTGCCCATACTGTGGGCTGTCAGCACACTGCGCAGGGCCCCGGCAGCCCTCATGCTCCGAGCTTTTAGTTTCTGCATCTATGGGCCTTTGCAGAATGGCGTCTTGTCAGGTAGGAGCCCAGATACAAAGATGTAGTGTGCTAAAACAATCGTTCAGGGGTTCCGGGCAGGCTGCTTCGTGCAGCAGCGGAGGTGCCAAGCGGCCGTGAGTGCTGGGAAGCAGGAGCTCTGCAGGGCTGCGCAGCCCCCCCAGCACTGCAGGGCTGGGGCAGCAGGGCAGGCTCAGCTCATGCCACGCTGGGGCAGAGCAGGCAGCGACAATAGGCCCCTCGAGCACTGTTGTCTGAGCGACCATTGCTCATAGGCCAGCAGAGCTTTTAGCATCTCGTAATCGCCGCACTTTGACATCTGACAGCCTGCTGCTCGCTGCCAGCGGCTCTGACTCAGAGGAGCGTGCAGCAGCCAGTTCTGCCTGTGCTGGCCCCTCCGTCTGCTCACACAATTGCACAGGAAAACAGCACATCCTGTCTGAGAGCACAAACAAGTGCACAGTGCTGCTGCATGGGCCTCGGGGGGGCTGAGCACCGCAGGGTAATGGAGTTCTGTGCTTGCCTGGCAGTCCTTCACCATTTGCGAGGGGATTTGCCAGCATCCTCACACTGCTGTCCATGGGGTCGGTGGGCATTGCTTGCTGTGGGCGGAGCAGCGCAAATCGGTGATGGGCAGAGCAGTGAAGGCCCTGCAGCTGAGTGCCCCTGGAGAATACCAAGCCAAAGGGAGGTTCTGGTGGTGGGGACAAGGAGCCACTGCTGCCCAGCGCTCACAGCCCTGCCCCTAGTGCTGCCTCTGTGTGCAGATGTCACGGTGCTGCTGCCTGTGGCTGCGGGCAGATTGCTGCAGCCAGGTGCATGGGAGCTGTGGGGCACAGTGCTGCCACAGGCTCCTGGTTTGTGCAGCGGTCGCCGGGGGCTCAGCCTCAGTCACCGTGTGGGCGTTGCTCCCTTCCTACAGCACCATTAACTCCAGTGCTGGATCCCCACACAAAAGCCCCTCCATAGTTCCGCAGCAGCCACAGGCCCCTGCTGCTTGCTGCTCTCCCAAACCCTTCTGGTTTTTCTTAAAGGAAAACCACCTCGAGATGCATAGTTCTGACCAGCCCCTGCAGGGATGGGACGAAGCGTGGGGCAGCCCGGCAGCATCTGGCAGCCACGAGCATGCGGCACAGTGATGCTCGCCAGGCTGGGCCTCGCCTGGCAGCAGGTGCTGCTGGCAGCCCTCAGCTGTGCAATCCACGAAATGAGTGCTTCCAAGTGCTCGGCCGCTTGACGTCAGCATCGCTGCAGTTGCTGGTGCCCAGGGTGCTCTCACAGAACCGTTCCCAGCCTGTTCACATTGTGTCCTCAGCATATGCTTCAACTAAAAATAGTGAGAATGTGAAGGGATAATCCTGCAAGACCCCAAGTACCTCCCTCCATGCTGCTGCTGCAAACCCGCTCAGTGCTACAGGCTCCAGAGGGTCACGCAGCCCACTGCAGGGGCAGGCTGCGTCCCCATCCCTCTGCTGCCCTATCCCTCTGCATCCCCCCACCCCACTGCATCCCCTCCTGTCGCCTCTCCTGCCCGGCAGCCCACAAGGCACCAGATGTTCAGGACAAATTAGCAAACAACAGGTTCAACAAACTGCGCTTTGTGTGGTTGTGCATGCACACAAGTATTTGAAAAGCTTCAGATATAAGTATTGTTGGAACGCCCTTAAGCAGCAGCCAGTACTCGTGCCTTGAGGCCCTCAGGCACGCGCCCCGCGCTGTCTGATGGCTGCACAGAGCCTCCCGGCAGCGGCCGGCGCTCGGAAGGGGCCGCAGCACTTGCAGGGACATCACTCAGCGCCTTCCAGCTTGCTGCGATAAACTTCAGCTGGGGGCAGCTGGGACAAGCGTTTACCTCTTCGTTTTCTTAGATATAAATGCTATCTCACTGCAGTTTCATTTTACAGCATGGTAATACGCTATCCAGGAAAGTCTTGCTACGTGCTAATTCATCCGGTAGGCAAATTCCTTTTGGCTAATAAAAGTGCTTGCACGGGAAGCTCAAAACCCAGCAGCAATTAATTATTGACAGAGCATGTGAATTAGAGATAAAAGAAAAGTCATTCTTTCTCGCACACAAGATAGTAAATAAATTTAATTATTGTACTAGAAGCAGGGGATCTTATTCTGTATTAAGTTTTATTAGCTGAGACATTTAAAAGCATGTCATCATAACAAAAAGGTCTTGTGTAATCCTACCCGCGCCACTCCGGTACAAGGCTCTGAAGTGAATAGACTTAATTGAGCAAATGGAAGCAGATGGCTGCTGAACAGACAGGTATTGTGCAGGTTTATTGTCAATTAACTTCTGTCTACATGTGCCTATGGCGATCCGACTGTATAATGTGTTACCGAGGCCAGTTTAACACTTCGGGTGCCCACCACGTCTGGGGCCGAGGAGAAACAGAACCAGACGCGCTTCGGTCCCCGGGCCCGCAGGTTGGGCAGCGACCTCCCCTGAATATCTGCACGGGGCAGGAGGGGTCGCAGGCTCTGCCCCGGCCATTGCTAACCCCCACTCTGCTTCTGCACAGGGACGTGATGCCCAAGACCCTGGAGGGGCAGATCACCATGGAGAAGACCCCCAGCTACTTTGTGACCAATGAGGCCCCGCGGCGCATCCACTCCATGGCCAAGGACACCAAGCTGATCGTGGTGGTGCGCAACCCCGTCACCCGCGCCATCTCGGACTACACGCAGACGCTCTCCAAGAAGCCGGACATCCCCACCTTCGAGGTGCTGGCCTTCAAGAACCGCACCCTGGGGCTGATCGATGCCTCCTGGAGCGCCATCCGCATCGGCATCTACGCGCTGCACCTGGAGAACTGGCTGCAGTACTTCCCCCTCTCCCAGATGCTCTTTGTCAGCGGGGAGAGGCTGATAACGGACCCGGCCGGAGAGATGGGCAAGGTACAGGACTTCCTGGGCCTCAAGAGGATTGTGACAGAAAAACATTTCTATTTTAATAAAACCAAGGGGTTCCCCTGTCTGAAGAAGCCAGAGGACAGCAGTGCTCCCCGGTGCTTGGGCAAGTCCAAGGGCCGAACTCACCCCAAAATAGATCCTGACGTCATCCACAGACTGCGGAAGTTTTACAAACCCTTCAACGTCATGTTTTACCAGATGACAGGCCAGGATTTCGAGTGGGAGCGGGAGGAAAGCGAGCAGTAGAACCAAGAGATCGGGAGAAAGGCTCTTTCCTTCCGAGAAGCGAAGCACTGCTAGAGACCCGGGACTGGCGCGGGCGAGGGGCTCGGGCCTGTGCCGGTCAGTGCCGGCTGAACCGCGGCGACGCG
The DNA here is from genome assembly GCA_013396635.1 of Penelope pileata. Taxonomy (NCBI): domain Eukaryota; kingdom Metazoa; phylum Chordata; class Aves; order Galliformes; family Cracidae; genus Penelope; species Penelope pileata. The sequence goes on from WBMW01000642.1 coordinate 18,764, forward strand.
TTTCCCCGGGGGATCAGGGAATGGGCGGTGGCGGGAGCATGGGGTTGGCGCGCCGTGTCCACGCCGTGCTGCTGCTGTGTCCCTGTGGCCAGGCGAACCACGGGACCCCATTTCTCCTGCCCTGGCTCAACGACCTGCTCGAGCAGCAGCATGAGATCGGGTATGTTCAGGACATGCACTCACGTGCATGCTGGAATGTGGAGGGAATAAAGCCAGTTATGCTGCAGAGGAATATGTACAGAAGCCTCATTTGCACCAGGCGCTCCAGCCCCTTGTTGCACTAACACTCGCACCTACCAAGTGCCACAGGGCCGGGCCCGGTTCTCCTCTCGCCGGTGGCTGCAGCTCCACCGAGGGAAGGGAACCCTCTGGTTTGTGACACTGCTCAGGGGGAGCGGACTCGGGGCCTGGCCTGCCAGCCTGGCTGGAGCCAGAAGCTGCTCCTGGCATAACAGGTTTTACCAATCTTCAAATCTCCAAAATATTATGTGAAAATTGGAAGTATGTAATAGGAATACCATTACGGTGTGTCACGTGTTAAAGCACTGCGCCAGCTCCTGAGGCCACACAGGGTGCAGTCAGCCCCGGCCTCACCAGCAGCGCTTCTGTCCGAGCCCAGGTCACTGTGTGAGCCCCGGGAGCACCACCCTGCCCCCATTCCTGCACATCCCGGGGGTGGCCGCCAGCCCCCCCGCTCATCACGCCCAGTGCTGAGGGAGAGGGTCTGAACACGGCGTTGGATGGAGAATCATGACTCAGTGGAACGCACACTGAGGGGATGTCAGGGAACAGGGCCGCGGCCACCGGGCAGCATCTGCTGTGAGGGCCTGGGCCCAGCGCAGCCCCTCCCGGCACCCTTCTGCTCTGCGCTTCTTGCCAGAGCTGCAGGGCTTCATTTCTCTTATTGGCTGCAACCTTGGGCTTGGGCGGAGGTGCTGAGCACGGGAGCACACGCGGCACGGGGCAGTCCTGGGGACAGCAGCACGGAGGGCCCAGGGCAGGGGTGTGTGCTGGTGTCCGTGACACGGCGGCTCCGGGCCCCGCGCTGCTCCGCGGCTGCGCTTGGCAGAGGGGCTGTTTCCATCTGGGCCGAGCGGCCTGCCAAAGAGAGCCGGGTTAATAGCACCTTTCTTAAAAACTATTCAAACGTCGGCGTTACAATACGCAGGAAATTGAATTTTGTGTTTGATTTCAATTAGCAAAGCATAAATTATATTTAATTCTACACACAGAGCGGGTGATTCATTGTTCTGGAAAAGCCGGGCTTCATGGTTCAGAGCCTGCGCATGCAGGGCTGCTGCTGCCTGGCGGCTGTGCCGCTCCCGCCCGTGTCACTGCCCCAGCGCTGCGCCCACCTCCAGCCGGCGCTGACAAGAAAGCCTTGCAGCAGCTGCGTTTCCCCGCTCTGTTCCTCCTCCTCCGGGGGGCGTCCCTGCGGGGGGGG
>WBMW01000642.1:20217-35431 GCA_013396635.1 Penelope pileata
TCGCTGCCCCCCAGCTCGGGGCATCACCAAGGTCACGGGGAACAGACAGCCCCGCTCGCCGCCGATGAAGGATCACTCCCTTGGTAATAGGAGCAGGGAGAGGGCTGGCTGCCAGGCAAAGAAATTAGGGGGAAAATTTTTGTATCTTATTTTGTGTGCACAATTTCCTCCTAGCTCAAAAAAAGCCATTTCACAGCACGGCCTTCTTGTGTCATCTGATAAAACCGCTAAAAAACTTTTATCAACAAAATTAGGAAGTAGTGAACTATAAAATTGCTAATTATTTTCTAGTAAATTTACTTTTAAATAACTTTAGACACCAATTACAGGCACCATTAGGCACCATTAACGCAGGGTATATTTACCAAACAACGCAGAGTACTTGTTATTCAAATCAAGATCATTTTGGTGCAGATTTCGCTGTTTGGAAAGCAGTGCCCTCTTACCAGATGCTTAACAAAAGTCATCAAAAAATGCATCACACCCGAAGGGCATCAGACCCCCAACACCTGGGTTGTGCTTTCACGCAGCCGACCCTCCCAGCAAACCCCTGTGACCCTCCCAGCAAACCCCTGTGACCCTCCCAGCACACCCCTGTGACCGCTGCTCCGTGGCAGAGCCGCAGCTCTCCCTTCCCTCGGGGGAGGCTGGGGGCAGCCCCACACAGCTCTGCACAGCGCCCGCTCGCTCTGGCTGCAGGCTGCAGGCCCGCCTGCTGCAGGCCGGGCGCAGCAGTGCCGCTCCGTTGCCGTTGCCAGGCGGCTGTCAGCGCTGACTGCAGAGCTGCTGCCTGCTCCCCGCTGCTCTCTTTGACATCCTCATTATTTATTAACTGCCCTGTACCCTCCGGGCTGCCACGGGGGCAGGGATGCTCTTGTTATGCAGCTCTGCTACGCCGCCTTCCAAGGTCACGTCCTCCAGGACGTCTCGCAAAGCAGATTGAAGAGGCACCAGCAAAGCTGCAACATGTTCTGTATCTGTCGGTGCCAGGTTTCAAACAGAGCCCTTTGAATAAGGATAACGTACGAGATGATGATCTACGACCCTGTTGCTTACTGCACACTCTATCCTGTGTAGCACTGAGGTTTCTGCACCTGCGTCAGCAAGGAGAGGAAATGGGAGCACCGGGCACGGGCTCCTGCCGTCACTTTCACGTACCAGAGCAGGGCCGCTGCCTAACTCCAGCCCAGGCAGACAGCAACAGGAGGACTATGCTGATGGCCAGGCTGCAATCCGCAGGGACAGCTCTGGCCCTCAGCACCACGGAGCGGCTCCATCAGCCCCCGCTGTGCCCCGTGCCCGTGGGGTGCTCCCTGCTGCGCCCGGGGCTGGTGCCTCACAGCAGCTGCTGCTCTCGCAGCCCGGCTCGCACACTGCCTTCTGCCTGGGTTTCTTTTTTCCCTTTTTGCTGACCTCAGAAATTATCCCCCTGTGAGACACGCTCTGGGAAAAAGAAATCTGATGATGAGAAAACTCTTGCTGCTCCCTTTTAAGAAGCTCTCCCACCTTCAGGTGAAAGGCTGGAACCCAGAAGAACCGCTCTGATGATCACTGCTGCTGTACACCACCACTGGGGTATTTTGGAAGCCTTGGGTGCAATGCGAGGTCTGGTTGCCACATAGACAGGAGCACTTCCCACCTGCACTTTGAGTAGGGATGGAGCTGCTCGAGCAGAAAGGTTACCTACAGATGCCCGGGGATTTCTGCCCTAGCCCAGCAGCGATCCCAGCGGGGCAGTGCAGGAGGCAGCCCCTGGGGCAGCGGAGCACAGCACAGCGGTAGCAAAGGGCGTTGCGGGGCCCTCCCGCTGCCCACTGCCAGGAGCGGTCTCTGAGCCCCACGGCCGCACGCTGGGCTGGGGGTCAGGGTCAGGGTCCTGACCCCAGAACAGGGCTGGAGCAGAGCCGGGGTTGCCCCAACACTGCATTCTGCAGCTGAAGTCGCTGAGATGGATGGGGAGCTGAAGGTCAGAGTGAACACAGCAATCCTCTCCCTTTAGCGATGACTTTCTGCGTGAAATCGCGGCGCAGTGTCTGACTTACCCAGCACACTCTTCCTCACAACAAACACTTACATGACATGCAGCTGTTTACGTTTCAAGGCAAAAAGCGTGGAATGTAATGGACTCTATTCTGACTGTCCATAAAGAAACCTCCCTGTTTCATGGGAAACAAGGAAAAACATTTTACCCAGAGACAATTTCTTTCTGTTATATCCGTTATTTCCCTTTCTTCTCTGTTCTGCACTGGAAGAGCCGTCTGCAGGACCCTCCTCCCTCCCCTGTGCAAGGCTCTGGAGCTCTGCGGGGCTCCTGCCCAGTGCCCGCCCCCAGCACTGGGTTCCTGGCACTGGGCTCCTGGCACAGGTGCTGGGACCTGTCCTGCCCGTGGTACCCGTCCTGCCCCAGGGACCCCTCCTGTCCCCACAGCGCAGTGCCTGCCACCAGTTCTGGTCGCTCTGGCATCTCACACAGGGAGCGCTCAGCTCTGCTGTTTGCTTTTCCTTCCACAAGATTAATAGCTGGAGCAGCAGGGGACAGAGATCCGTTCTGTGCTGGGACTTGTCTCTGGGTGTTGCTCTCCATACTGCTCTGAGGCGCATCCTACAAACATGAACACCGTGCAGAAGAAATGAGCTTTTCTCTGGTGGTGACACACTGCTCAAAAGCGCTGATCCAGATAACAAGAGAGATGTCTGTGTAATGAAGGCAAACGACACATCTGGCAATTTTCCACCCAACTGACAGAGATAAACAGTTATAAATATACCCCCATTAATAGGGTAAGCATCCTTCACAGCCTGTCTGGAGAGCTGCAGGCCGGCAGCGGTGCCGTGGAGCCGTGTCCTGGCAGAGGCACAGTGGTGGCAGCGGGAGCCGTGGGAGGGACAAGGGCTGCACAGCTGCACGGGGCAGCACACCCAGGTGCTGGGGGGACCCGCAGGTCCCTGTGCCCGGCACTGGAGACCCACGCCCTGCCAGCAGCAGTGCTGGGCTGTGTCCCTGCTGCCGTCCTCCCACCCCCCAAAGCTGATCAGCCCCCACCTGCAGCACCCTGGGGCCTTGCAGGGCTGTGGGGCTCAGCTCTGGCTCAATGAGGAAGAGCCACTGGGTGAGTCTGGCTCTTACCTTACCTGACCTACCTGCAGAGCAAGCTGCGGGCAATGGAAGGAGCAGAGAACACGCGAGTCATCAAGGGGACCGCGCTCCCCTCTTGGAGGATTTGTGTGAGCGGAACAGGAGGCCAAGAGCAGGTTGCCTGAGAAATACTGCTTTTCTCAGAGAATCTTTCCATTCACGTGGCAGTTCCCTGCATGTCAGAGCCTCTGAGAACTATTGTTCAGGTTTTCCACTGTTGGTGACCCATGGCTTTCAGTGTCACCGGCCACAGCCTGACCATCAGGACGCTCCCAGTGGCACAGTGCTGCTCCCGGTGGCACTGCACTGCTCCCAGTGACACTGCACTGCTCCCAGTGACACTGCACTGCTCCCAGTGGCACAGTGCTGCTCCTGGTGGCACTGCACTGCTCCCGGTGACACTGCACTGCTCCCGGTGGCACAGTGCTGCTGCCGGTGGCACAGTGCTGCTCCCGGTGGCACAGTGCTGCTCCCGGTGACACTGCACTGTTCCCAGTGGCACTGCACTGCTCCTGGTGGCACTGCACTGCTCCTGGTGGCACAGGGCGAGGCACAGCACTGCAGAGCTCACTGCTCAGGAGTTTGCTTTGCCATGAGAGCCCACTGCCCCCTGAGCCGCCTGCAGCAGTTCCCTGATGCTGAGTGCCGGCACCACGGCAGCCTCCCTCTGCATGCGAGCACCGTTCATCAGTGGCTGTGCAGAAGGGCTCTGTCTGGCTGCAGTTTGGCCGCTCTCCAGTGCTGTGCAGGGGGTGCCTTAGGACCCAGTGCACTGCTGCTCCCGTCCCTCTGCCCAGCTGCTCCTTTCCTTCCTGAGCTCCTTCGGTTCCTGGCCTGACTGCAGCAGTCAACTCCTTTCTGGTAAAGCCCTTTTCCTCCTGTTTTTGAAGCACTCTTCCCTCCTCCCTTCTCAGCTGTGCCCAGAGCTCTGTGTGCATCTGCCACCTGAGCAGAGGGTGCTCACAGTGCCGGTGCTGCCCCGGGCCTGGCTGTGCTCACTGCAGTGCCTTCCAGGCTCCCGGTGCAGTGCTGCTGCTGCGTGTCCACGTCCCCAAGCACACACCTGCTGCTGTGCTGCTGCTGCCCCGAGGAGCCCTGCTCTCCCCTGGGGACAGCCGCTCACGTTCAGCCCACGCAGCACCTGCGGCTTCCTTCAGTCACATTCCTGTTCAGTGTTTAATAAGTTTGTGCAACTTTTTGTTAAGCAGCAAGAAAATGTTTTCCAGGGGAAGCTCATTCCAGCACATCCTCCCTGTGTAGGTTTGATGTTGTGGAACAGTGACTCTGCTGAATTAATTACCATACTGCGCTCCACTTAACTCAGCCAATCTGCACACTTTGCTGCTGGGCTGTGGGCAGCCGCCAGGTGCCCCTGCTCCAGCCCCAGGCAGGGGGTACACGTGTGCCAGCAGTGCTGCCCGTGCCCGCGGTCCTGCAGGTGCCCCGGTGCCGCCCGACCCCACTCTGAGCGGGGCCAGCAAGAGGCAGTGCCGTGTCCCAGTGGCTGTGTGCGTTTGCTCCCACCCCGTGCCCAGTGCAGACCGTGCCACCCTCGTGCCCCCACTGCGGGTGGAGGAGGGAGCAGAGCACCCGCAGCTCCTGGGGAGCGTGCAGGGAAGGCACGCGCCTCTGGGATCCTGGCGTTTCTCATCTTGGCACAAAATTCTCCCAGAGATGATTATTTGAAGGATGAGTCACCAAATACAATAGCAAAGACACATCCTTGACTTGCTGGCAGAGCAGGGAGATGTGACCAGCATTAAGTCTCCGTGCAATGTCTCCATCACACAGCATCTGGCGTTTATTCTAAACAACTCTGGGTCTTGAGCAGAATTGTCTTTTCACATCAGAAATCCAGCTACTTCTCCCTCCAAAATGTTCCTTAATGAAGGCAGTCTGCATGTGCATGGATGCCAGACTCGCTGCATTGTAGCTCCCTGCTCTATGCAGCCACAGACTTCAAGCACATCTGCCCGAACACACGTGCACACAAGGAGATACACAATGCTTCTCTGCATCGCGGTTGTGCTCTGAAATGGAGCACAAATTCCAGCCGGCTCCAGGATTGCCCTTGTGCTTGGAATTTTCTGTCATTCCATTTCTCCCCCACCACTGCTGCAGAAGCATCTGAAGAGGGCCCTGCAGCCCCGTGGGCACCGTGCCCCGCACCTGCCCCCGCCCAGCAGCGCTCTGTGCCACGGGGCGGTCCGGGCCCAGCTGGGGAGCCCCCGGGCTCGGGGGGGGCTGTCCCGGAGCCCCAGCCCTGCAGAGCGGTGTGCACGTGTGTGCGGGCAGCGGCTGAGGCAGAGGCACGGCACCTGCAGGCAGCTCGGTGCTGCTCCTGGAGCCCCGCAGGTGCCACCAGGGGGACTGCTGCCTTCTGGAGTATTCCCATCCAGCGGCAGCTCTGACCTTGATGATGTTGGTTTAACATGAATATGAAATGCAAATACAGCCTAAGCTCAACAATTCTGGCACCCAGCAGAGACTGAAGGGCGGAACGCTCCCCAGAAGGGTCAGCGAGAGCAGCAAAAATTATATAGAGCAAATAAACAGAATAAAACGCTCCTCCGTTACCCTGACACACGGGGCTGCAGCGCTGGGGACCGCAGGAGCCCGCACCGCCCCGAGCCTGTGCTTAGGGATCAGGGGAAGGGGAGCTGGGACCAGGAGACAAAGCTGCTCCTCAGTCACTGTGCACCGGGACAGCCACCTCGGCTGCTCCCACACCCCCAGCGCCGGGGCCGAGCCCAGGGGAAGGGCTAACGGTGCCGGGGGGTCCTTCCGCCCTGCACGGAGCAGCGGCTGCGGCAGCACACGGAGCTGTGTGCCACCAGCCCAGCACGCCATGAGACGATGGAACATGTCACAGCTAACACCTACCAACACCGGGGGCACAGCGGGACACAGCCAGCAGGGCACAGCCAGGGGCTGGCGGTGCCCGGGGTCGGGTCCGGAGCAGCCTCACTGAGGCATCTGCAGTGCCACCGTGACTTCATTAAAAATTTAGAGCACAAATTACAGCATCCACCCGGGAAGAATTGCTTTCCTACCAATTACAGTTAATGGGGTAAAATTAATGTACCAATTAATATGGCTGCTTCTAAAACTCAGTCTAATATGTTAAATAGTGTTCCTGCCTCTGTAAATGCAGCAAAATAAAGTGATGATCAGGGTGGGAGCTAATAAAGTTTTGCTTCTCTGTACTTAAAGTATTTGGCATCACCGATGTAAGGCGCAGGAAAAAGGAGATTATTTAACATTTTAAGGTTTGTAAGAGCCATAAATCATTTCATACATGCCATATTTGTTGAAAAGGATAGAATACATTCAATTTTACAGTATATTAAACTTCATCTAATTTGAACGTAAGAACAGACCAGCAAAATAAATGACCAATTTCTGAAGCAGAAATTACCATTTGGCTGCTGCCATTATGAAGCTGCTGGTATTTTATCATGTTCTTAACATAATATTGCTTGTCTATTGATGCATAGTCGCAGCGCCGGCCCAAATTGGAAGGCGGTGAAAGAGGACAGTGCAGAGTTTTTTTTAATAGGCATCATTTGTCAGACGTTATTTCAGAGGTCCTTGCACTGATGATAATATGCAGATTAAAGCAGAAGTAAATAGGAAAAGAAAAAAAAAGAGAGAGAAAAGACAAGCAGAAAGGGAATGGGAACTCAGCCCGTTCGGCAGCAGCTCGGGCCCCGCGGCACGGCCAGCAGCAGTTCCTCTGGGCTGAAGGGTTCCTCCCGCAGCCCCCGGGGTCCCACAGGAGGAGCCGCCCCCTGGCCCCTCAGTGCTGCAGGGGCCGCTCAGCCCCGCGGGTCCCCCGCCCCGCACACCGCCTGCAGCAGCCACAACTCTTGAGTGCAAATAAAAATCATGTTTAGTTTGCAAAAGAGGAGGAAGGTACCTCCATCCTCTGGAGTTCATTGTTCTGCCAGACTTGGTATTATAGCGGCAATATATTAAAGGGAAGAAAAATCAGCTGGCTGCGCTGCATTCCGAATGACAATGGAGAGCCACAGAGCAGCGTGGGTGCGGCGGGCAGAGGGCAGCGCTGGCGGGAGGGAGCCCCGGGCACAGCCCCGGCCCCGGGGCGGGCAAACGCCTTTCCCAGGGGAGCGGCTCTGGGGACAGGAGCAGGCGCTGGGCTCCTGCCCGCCCCTGCGGCAGCCACACAGCCCCCCCGGCAGCAGCTCCTCTGCGGCTGCACCGTGCCCTGGGGCACAGGACGCGCTGCCCCGGGGACGTGCGCGGGCAGCAGCTCTGCTGCCACGGAGCAGCCTGTGTGGGTGCTGCACAGCGACTCTCAGCGACACGGCTCCGACCCTGCGTCTCCTTACAGCAATCAAACCGCTCGCATATTAGAGCTGAAGCCGTGCTCCACGACTGCAAATCTGCGCAGGGATATATTGTGCTATAACATAGATTTCAATTACTTCCCAACCTTCAGCAGGATGATGCGACATTACGCTCCGCTGTCAGAGTTTGCCAGCATGCCCTCACTTTTATTTCTCCTGTTAAATACGGTCTTTGTTGCGCTTCATTGATCTCTGAGCATATTCTGCTGTTTACAACTTTGATAATCTTTGTGTAATCTTCAGGGGTAATTGAATTCCGACAAACAGAGCTGAATTTTAAACACCGCACAGATTTAATACACTGAAAGCCAAGCCTGGAGGAGGGAGGAGCACTTTGCTCTCAGCCCTTTCCTGCAGAGCTGGGGTGCGCCGGGCCCAGAGCCTGGGGGGCCATGAGCAGGGTGGCAGGCACAGCTGCGGTGGCACCAGGCCCATCCAGAACTTAATCCCAGGCAGTAAATATCACTGCATTAACGACTTTGTATATGCAAATGCCAAAAGCTTCATCACTCCTGCAAAGTTCCAGGGAACTCCACAGAGCCGCACTCCGCCAGGACAGGAGGCAGGCGAGAGCCACCAGTCCTGGTTCCAGTACCCAGGGAATGGCCCTTGTACCAATAAATTATTGTTTTTAAGGGCGTATTTTGTGAATTAGACAAGGGGGAAAATGTTCCAGTTGGCTTTCAATGTGAAAGTTTTTTTGCAGAGCCCTAGGGGCACATGCACAGTGCTTTCATGATCATTACTGTTATTTATGACTTGCTGCGTACCAGGAGCGCACGGAGCTCCTCGCAGCACCGCGGCCACGTGCAGACGCTGCTCCAGGCACCGCCGGCACTGCCCAGACCCCCCCACTGCTCCGCGCCCTCGGCACGGGTCCCGCCTTCTCCCTCTGCTGCCCCAGAGCTGCTGCAGGGGTGATGCCTCCTCTTCCTGGGCGGAAAAACAGGTGTCTTGCTTGAGGACATCAGATTTTTGACGCATTTCCTACAAACTTTAATTTCCCAAACCATCCTCACTCGGCATGCAAAGGGATTGCCTGAGCGCGGTACAAATTAGCATGCCAGCAGATCCTCTCCTGGAAGGGGATCAGCTCAGCCAGATGAGAAGGAGCCTCCAGAAATCGCAGTGCTGGAGGGGAAAGCCTGCTGTGTACCAGGGGCAGTGCAAGGGCCGCCTCCAGCCCATGGCAGCGGGGCACGCAGCCTCTGCACAGCACAGACATTCTGCCAAAGGGTCTGCAGCACACAGAAGGGTCCCTGCACAACTGAAAGAAAAGGAACTACAGGGCTTCTGGCCAGAGAAAAGGGACAGTGAATCTAATCAGAGCTGCTGTCATTTGGAAATCCAATTGCACTCGTCCATCAGCGAAGGCAGCACAGGGAAGGGGCACTCAGAGGCCACTGCAGGGAGCTGGGCACAGCCATGGGCACGGTCACAGGGACAGCCCAAGGGGGGGGCTCAGCCCTGCACCCAGCGGAGGGGAGCGGGGCTGGCAGGGCTGGGCAGGAGCGGCTGGCAGCTGGAGGAAGCACTCCACCCCCGGCAGCACAAGGGCTGCCCCCAGCACCCCCCAGTCCCATGAGCTCTGCAGCAGCTGCACTGAGCTCCTGCCCAGAGCGAACTGCAGCATCCTGCAGCTCCTTCCCTGCAGGTCTTCCAGCAGAGAGCACGCACTGAACACACTTCATTTAAATGTTTCTGCTAGAATTTTTAACTCAGGCTCAGATACCTCCTGAGAGTTCACTTTCTCTGAGCCATTGCGTTGCTGTTTGACCAGAAGGCAGACAGACCTGAGACTCTGGCGGCCTCCAGGGCTCTGACCATGCCTCGTGCCACAGCCCAGCCCTCGCCCATGGCTCCCATAGAGCACTGCAGCAGTCCCTGCACACTGCCCTGCAACAGGAGCTCAGGGCTCAGCACTGTTTCCAATGGTGAAGGTACGTTCCTGTGCAGCCCCCGGCTGCAGTGCAGTGACCACGAGGTCTGGCTGCAGCAGAGCTCAGCGTGCAGCGCGGTGCAGGGTGGCAGGGTGCTGCTCCATGCCTGCACAGCACTGCAGCAGGTCTGTGCAAGCAGCTGCTCACTGGGCAGCTCCGCTCTCCGCAGCCTGCAGGGAGGCACGGGGCACACAGCTGAACCTCACAGGCAGCCCCGGTCCTGCACAGGTGGGAAAATGGGGGCAGAGAATTGGAGAGCAGGACTCGGGCTGGGGCACCTCTCCTGCAGCTGCAGCCATCGCAGGGCTGCCCTGTCCTGGTGCAGAGCCCGGGGCAGGCACAGAGCAGCACCCAGAAGTGGCTGCTGAGCATCCATCGCTGCACACTGCAGGGGCTGCTCCGAGCTGCTATCCCTCCCACACGTGCTGCATTTCCCAGATTACAGAGCAGAATTATAATGAGACTTGACATTAAATTCCATAAGAAGTCAAGCTAATCAGTGACCAAACCTGTAATTGATTCTTTTGCTAGTTCAATACTTAATGCTACATGTTAAGCAATAGGATTTTACAATTTGCAGCACTTCACTTACAGAGAATTAAGCAATAAAAATCCATTCCGAGCACAAACAGCGAGGAGGAGCCCCCTCGCCAGCAGCGCAGGAGCCGGCAGAGCCTCAGCCTCCATTGATCTCCCATTGCTCAGAGCAGATACTCTGTATACCCCTGTAGGATACATGGGGCCCCAAAGGTCACTCCCAGACAGAGCGCCACTCGTGAACCCTCCATGGCAGGAGCGTGGTCGGGGTGGGGGGGGTCAGAGAGCACAGCTGTGCCGCAGCATGAGGGGCACACGGAGCCTCGGGGCTGCCCGGCACCGCGGGGCTCACCCGGAGGAGCCAACCCCATGGAGCCGGCCGCACGCACCTGCACCCAGCCTGCACCCAGCCCGCACACCGGGCACTGCACCCAGCCTGCACAGTGGGCACTGCACCCAGCCTGCACACCGGGCACTGCACCCAGCCTGCACACTGGGCACGGCACCGTGGGCACAGGGCTCCCCACATGCATGGCAGCCACCAGCAGCAGCCACACATGGGTGGTAGCGTGGGGAGGGACATTTTTTCTGCACCGGGATTCCCAGGGCAGGGACAGCTCTGTGCCCCCCATCCCCTGGGGCCAGGACACAGCAGTGCTGGGGCTGTACTCAGCCCCCAACACTGTGGTGCTCCTGCACAGCACTGAGTAGAGGCTCCCGCTGCAGCCCGGAGCCTCCAACCATGAAATTACATGGCTCTGCCTTGACCTCTGATTTCATACAGTTAATATCTCCTAGAGAATACACACCGCAGCTCAGGGCCTCCTCTCTGACTCAGCCAACAAGAAATGCCATCTCCAGACGCACCCCACGTGCCACCTCCGAGGGCCGTGCGGGGCTGCAGAGCAGGGCGGGGTCCCCGCGGGGCACAGGGCTGTGCTGGGAGCACCGCTGGGCCCGCAGAGCCTGCGCTCCCCCCTCTGCACCCAGCACCCAGCGCCCAGCCCACGCCGCTCCCGCTCCGGCCCCGCAGAGAGCTGCGGGCACAGCGGGCAGCCCCGGGCCGGGCGGCCACAGCCACGCACACAGAGGCAGCCCCGCAGCACTGCCCCGGGCACCGGGAGCCCCACGGACCCCGGTGCCGCCGCGCTCCCCGTCCGGAGGCACCGCATCTTCCCAGAGACTGACAGAGAGGGGACGCGGCGTCATTACCGAGTTAATTAGAAAGCTCAAATGAAGCTTTAAACATTTTTATAATACATTTGTGGGCCTCTTTGGCAGGATTATTGCCTCTTTTGGGTTTCCATTTCCCATTAAAGCATCCTCAGTAGTGCACATATAAAAGCCATGTGATCTCGGCTCCATGCTGCTTTGCCTGTTTCTTTTTTTTTAAAGTTTTTTTTTTAGGGTAAGATTTATTAAATATTGTAATCAGTTAAATTCTGGCAGCTTAAACATTTTCTTTAATAGCCTTGTTAAATGTGGATTAGATTTAAAATCCCTGCCTCTGAACTCTTGAGCAGCAGTATTTATACGCAGCGTTACAAAAATTAAAAGCTCTGCGAAGTGCTAATTACTCCTCTGCTGTAGCAGAGCCGGACTGGCTCCCGAGCTGCTCCGTGGCAGCTGCCTGGCCCCCGCCATGCTGGGCAGCACCACGCACTGCACTGTCCCAGGAGACAGCACCCACCTGCCTGCAGCACCCACCTGGGCAGTGCCACCAGGCTCCAGCGGAGCACAGGGCACAGCCCCAGCAGCCACCCCACCCCCACTGCCCCCCCATGAGCCACGTCACCAGCTGCAGCCCCTGAGCCCTAACGGGAGGCAGCTGTGCCCCTCTGGAGGCTTTTGCCATGCTTGCAGGGAATGCTGCACAGAGAGGTGTGCTGTTGAACCCCAGGAAAACTTCCAGGTGGCATTAAGGGCAGCTGAAGTAGAGGGGAAATCCTTCTCCCAGTTCGCCCTCCCCATGCCTCATGCAGGGCTCTGTGCTGCCTCACGCTGCACACTGCAGGCAACCAGCTCCACACTGCTGCTCCCCTGCACTGAGCACCAGCACTGCTCCCCTGCACCGAGCACTGCTCCCCTGCACCGAGCACTGCTCTCCTGCACCGAGCACTGCTCCCCTGCACCGAGCACTGCTCCCCTGCACCGAGCACTGCTCTCCTGCACCGAGCACTGCTCCCCTGCACCGAGCACTGCTCCCCTGCACCGAGCACTGGTGCTGCTGGCCCCAGTGTGGGGCTTAGCATTGCTGCAGGGCTGCACAGAGCTGCGGGCCCTCCTGCCCCATCGTGCTTGGGGCTCCCCGCCAGCAGCCATGGGCACCTCGCCACGCATAATGAGCTGGAAGGGGCAGGGGGGCACACAGTGCTTCCCACAACGCGCTGACAGTGCCAGCTGAGGCGGCGGCAGCACAGCAGCACCGCGGCAGCAGTGCAGGCAGAGGCGGGGGGCCCAGCCTGGCACTGCCGGAGTTACAGCTGTGTGTGGCCGGGCAGTGCGGGCACAGAGGTGCCGTGGGCTCGCACAGTGGGGCAGGGGCAGAGCAGCACCGGCTGCTGCGGCCCTGGGCAGGGCCATAACTCCTCACTTCGTGCTGTCGCAAGGATGAGTTTTGCTGAATATTTTTGAGGAACAGAAAGTACCTTTGGGAACCTTAACTTGGTTTTAATGAAGCTTTTTGCTATTGAATGTGAGTCAATTTTCTTGGAGCGATTACCCTATCTCTAGAGGGTATTGTAGGAATGGATGAGAACTGGAGAGGGACAAGAACAATATCGAGGGCTGAAAAAAAAATCTCAAATAAGGACAGACAGGAAAACAAGGTAAAAAGAATGAAAAAATAATGAATGGTCCCGAAAAGACGATCCGGGAGCTCCTCCGGTCCCACTCCCATAACAAAGGAAGAGGAAGCAGATGTCAAATTAAAAGCCGGAATGGAAGGCGGTAACGGGGAACACTTCTCCCATGTGGGCTGTGTGGAGTGCAGCTCCGGGCACTCCGCGTCCCCACAATGCACAGTGCATCCCCATAACACACAGAGCATCCCCATAACACAGTGCATCCCCACAACACAGTGCATCCCCATAACACACAGTGCATCCCCACAACACAGTGCGTCCCCATAACACACAGTGCATCCCCACAATGCACAGTGCATCCCCACAACACAGTGCATCCCCACAACGCACAGTGCATCCCCATAACAACACAGGGCATCCCCATAACACACAGTGCATCCCCACAACACAGTGCATCCCCACAACACACAGTGCATCCCCATAACACACAGTGCATCCCCACAATGCACAGTGCATCCCCACAACACACAGTGCATCCCCATAACACAGAGTGCATCCCCATAACACAGAGTGCATCCCCATAACACACAGTGCATCCCCACAATGCACAGTGCATCCCCATAACATACAGTGCATCCCTGCAATGCACAGTGCTCCTTTTAAAATTCATAAACCAGCCCAGACTGTAAGTTAAAAAATAAGGTTCCCCTGTTTACACATATCACTGAAATGGCCCCAGTGCTCGTTATGAATTATTTAGCACGACGCACCCTCACATCGGCCCCGCCAGCCCCGTGCCCTCCTCTCAATTAGGCGGAGGGGTCAGGAACCGCGGCCACTGAGCACGTAAATAAGGGTGGCAGCGGGGCTACACTGCAGCTGTTGTTTATACGGCCCTATTGCTGTGGAAGTGTGTGCATGAAGCCCAGTTCCCAGCACGTTTCCTTGTCATGAAAAAGTCTGTGCAGCAAACAGAGCGTTGGCCACGGTGCAGCGGGAGCAGAAGTGCTCTATGCGGGCCCATAACGGGGCCATGCACTGAGCCCTGCCCATAACGGGGCCATGCACTGAGCCCTGCCCATAACGGGGCCATGCACTGAGCCCTGCCCATAATGGGGCCATGCACTGAGCCCTGCCCATTACAGGGCCATGCACTGAGCCCCATGCTGAGGACACACACTGAGCCCTGCCCTATGTTGGGGCCGTGCTGCCCCTGGGCTCAGTGGGAAGGGGCAGCCCTGCAGCCCCACAGCATATGGACTCGCGTGTGGCTTTTCCATGAGCTGTTATTAGCCCTGTATGGGACGGCGATAATAATGAGCCATTAATAGGAGTCTGTTTGAGTGCCACTGTGTGGCAAGATCGTAAATTAATGGCCGTTCCATTTATTGTCATTTTATCCATAACAAGATGCTGATTTTCCCCCCGGGATAACAAAATTGGTCCGTGAGATCCATAAACCCTCGCCGAGGTACGAGGCTGAGCGAGGCGACGGACGGACGGGCTCACGACACCGACACGAGGCCTCTCACTGCACTGCACGCGGGAGCGCGGCACCGGGCAGCGGGGCCGTCCCCAGGGCCAGCACCTAGGCCAGCCCTCCGGGGCCGGCAGGGCCAGAGGGAGCCCGGTGTCTCCCCCGGCACGCCCTGCCTGGCTGCTGCTCAAATACGAATTCAAAGCAACTACTACCGGGAAATGAAACTTAAGAAGCAAAGGCTTCCCAACCAGTGTCTTTAGGTGACAGAAGAGCTGGCCAGAGCTCCAGGCCGCAGGAACCCCTCCACCCCGCCACGGAGCAGTGCCTGCCGACGGCCCCTCTGGTGACGGCCGCGAGCGCTGCCCGCACGGCGCTGGGGCTGGGGCTGCGGCTGCCGCGCGGGGCCCCTGGGGCCCCCGGGGCCCCTCCCCCCCTGGGGGCCCCTCCTGCCTGCGCCCCTCCCCACCCCCGGCTGTGCCGTCCCCGGGCACAGAGCTCAGCCCGCCCGGCGCGGGGCCTGAGGTTGCACTGGGCAGAGCCCCTGCAGAACCCCTGTGTGCCCGGAGCCGCCCGCGGGCACCACGCGAGGAGGGAGGGGGGAGCAGCCCTGGGCCCTGCAGAGCCGGGCCCCCCCCATACGGCGCAAGCGAGGGGCCGAGGGGGCCCACAGCTCTCCCTTTTTCTCTCCTTGTGTAATTCAGCAGAGTTTTCATTTTAAATGTTACTATTTTCTCACTGAGATGAGAGAAATATTAACCGGCCAATTTCTGCCGTTGCTGTCACCGTCCTTTTCGCAGCGCGATTGCCATTGGGGGATTTATCGCCCTCCCCATACCTGGGTTAT
This sequence comes from Penelope pileata, assembly GCA_013396635.1. Taxonomy (NCBI): domain Eukaryota; kingdom Metazoa; phylum Chordata; class Aves; order Galliformes; family Cracidae; genus Penelope; species Penelope pileata. The sequence goes on from WBMW01000642.1 coordinate 35,329, forward strand.
TCGAGTTCTGCTTTGCTGCAGGGCCAGGGCAGCAATAAATCTCCCTCTCCTCCAGAACACGCTCTAACCTCTCATTCTCTAATTCCGCGCTGAACCTTGGAGC
>WBMW01000642.1:37537-109814 GCA_013396635.1 Penelope pileata
GCACGGGGCAGGCAGCACGGGGCAGGCAGCACAGGGCAGGCAGCACGGGGCAGGCAGCACCATTGCAGGGAGATTGCCAACCACTGAGCAACAGAGTGCAGCTGTCTGCTGCAGTTAGATAGGAAACACAAACGTGGGGCTGTGAAAGGGCTGTGCTGCTCTGCAGGAAAAGCAGCGTGAGGAGGGGGGGGAAGCAGCAGGCACACACAGCAGGGACAGCAGCCACAGTCCCTTCCCATCGCCTGTCACCACGTCCCACCCCGGGCACAGCTGCGCTGGCGGTACAGGCAGTGAGCAGAGCACCTCGTGCTCCCACACCTTCAGTTACTGAAGGGCAGCTCCGAGAGCACCTTCCAGAGCAAAGGGAATGCACAGCAGCACCCAAGGCTGAGCAGCTGCAGAGCAGCAGAACAGCACAGCGGGGCCATAGCAGGCGCTGAGCCCCCACACTGCACGGGGCCGGGACAGCCCCTGCCAGGGGCACAGGGAGGAACCACGCACAGCACAGAACAGAACGGCAGCAGCCCCGGCAGCTCCTGGCCCCGCCTGAGCACAGCGGGCACGCGGCAGCCACGCTCTGCCAGCTCCGGCACAGCCGTGGGCCTGGTGCTGCGGTCACTGCTCACAGCTTGGTTTCAGACAGACTCAGAACAGGGACGAGGAACGCGCTCCTGTGGGTTTTGTCAGCCCCCTCCCAGGTCACCCCATCCACTGGGCTCTGCTTTTCCCAGGCATCACCTAGGGCAGTTTCCAGAGAGCTGTGTGGAAACTCGCTGCCCCCAGCCACCTCAGGAGGAGCCGGGGGGACGGACCCATGGAGGGGCGGTGATGCTGCAGGATGTCCCCACACAGCAGTGCCGGCGTGGCCCCGAGCACAGGGATGTGGGGCACCAAGAAACGCTGCTGCTCACCTTCCAAGGAGCGATAGATTAAAAAGCGAGTTAAAAATTCATCCAAGAGGGACAGCTTCCCAAGCATATCGGAGTTAATATTTATAAAGGGGATTGTTGCTATTCACAATTATCCTAAAAGCTGGGTACAACCGATGCATCGAAGAAAGCACAAATACAGGCACGTCACGGGAAAACCATTCCCTGTGACCGCTAACAAAATGCAATCAGATCTGCAACATGTGGAGCCAATTGATTTCCAACAAGTTATACAATGCAAACAAATGATTGATTCTCGAGCTCCTTTCATTTCTGAGCCAGCAGCCAGACACCTCCCCAGCTGCCCCAGCGGCTGAAGCTGGCGGTAAACAAGGGCTGCAGCGGGGCAGCGCGGCCCTTTCAGCAGCCCGAGAGCAGCACGGCTGTGGGCTTCTCAGCCCGCTCAGCAACCAGCAGCTCTCCAGCAGGCAGCTGCCCTGCTCCAGCAGCCGTGTCAGCCCAGCCCCAGCCTCCAGTGCCCCTCAGGAGGCTTTTATTGCTTTTGCATTTTGTCTGCTCTGATGTCTGCAGCCTTCCTCTGATTTACACGAGATGGATGAGACAGGAATATCTCCACAAGCTTTATCACCTCTCTCTGTCACTGGCAGCTGCAAAGTCAACAGTACAGTGCTGTGTGCTCAGGCGGAGAGCACGGAGGGCTCAGATGGGTCTCCACTCCTGGCAGAAGCAATAAGCTATCCTCTGCTGCTCCGACTCAGCTCCCGGCTGGGCCCCACAGTTACGATGAATTAAATCTCATCCCCACTCCAGCACAATCCCCACTCCTGACACAGAAGCGCAGCCACTGTCCCTGGGGCAGGCAGGGGGGCCCAGGTCCCCTGGGAGGCGGTGGGGCTGCAGGGAGCCCAGCCCTCAGGGTGCTGCCGCCAGTGCACCTCACAGCACTGCCCAATGTCACCCTGTGACACTGCTGCCTGGTGCTGTCCCGCAGTGTTTGTGGTGCCCCCTGCACCATGCCCTGGGCTTGCAGTGCTCCTGCACTGCGCCATGGCTCTGCTGTGCTCCTGCACTGTGCCACAGCTCTGCTGTGCCCCTGCACTGTGCCATGGGCTCACAGTGCCCACAGCATCACGCTGTCCCCGCTCAGCGCTGCTCCTGGCACCATTCCCTGAACGTGGGCACAAATTCATCCGAAAGCACAAACAAAGGGGGAGGCAGCACGTGTGGGCGCTGAGAGGCTCCTGCACAGGAGAGGCTTCGCCAGGGCCAGAAGTTCTGTTTAAAATTAAAATGGTCTTTTTAAAGCAGATTAAAACCCGTTATGAATGCGACCATGAACAGCTGTGATCTCACAGCAAAGGCTTTCCCAGCTCTCAGAAAGGGCCCCGTTGCCATTATGACACCAGCATCATTCTGCCCCCCTATTTCAAGCTTGTGATATGTTTTATTTTATATAACCTTGACAGAGCTCAGCTGTGAGCTGCAAGCTGTTTTCTGCACATGCATTAGTTGTATGTGAGTGTCCAGTGCTAGCCCTTATTGCCATGTAATTTGTGGCACATAACTAACCATGTAGAAACCATAACACATTGCGTTTGGAAGAGTTACATCCAGTTAATTTAATTGACTAATAACATGTTTTCGTTTAGCAGCACGTACTGTATTTCCAGTGATTGAATTAATGTCATGTTAACGGCTGCTTTTTGCAACAACATTTGGCATAAATTGCATTAAAAATTGATGTTTGTACAAATGTACTTGGAGTCGGGCTCAGCGGGCGGCCTGGGAGTGCTCCCGTTGGGTGCTCCATGGGCCAGGCTCACCCACCCCGCTGCCAGGACCGTGCAGTGCCCCGCTGCAGACCACAGACATTTCTCACTGGCACTATGCTGCTGGGGGCACAGCTTCCCCTTGAGTGGGCTCCTGAAATGGGTTTTGGAAGGATTCTGTGTTGAGGGTGACTGTGGGAGGACAGCTCCCAGTGCCCTGGGACAGAGGCAGATCCGGAGCTGTGTCCCAGCACAAACCCTGTGGCCATCTGCCCACGGCCACGAGAGCAGAGTGCCAACACGGCCGCCTTCATCCCTCCACGCACACAGTGCCGAGAGGCAGCCGATGCACTGCGCAGCTCTGGGAACCCTTCACAGCCCCAACAGCGGCCCTGGGGCCCAGAGGAACCCAAGCGCCGGAGGAGCTCAGCCCACGGCCACGGCCCAGCACTGCGGGAGGACTCAGAGCGCAGTGTGAGGGAAGGGCTGCGGGGTCAGAGCTGCTGTGCAGAGGTTACACCTCCAGCAAGGGCTGCAGCCTGTGCTGGCTGCCATGTGTGCTCCCCACATCTGCCATCAGATCCCAGCTTTGATCTGAACCAAAAGCAAAACTCTGGAAATCCAGAGACAGGGTCCGCTGGCAGCACAGCCCGGACCGCAGCGAGGAGGGGACGCGCTCTGCACAGCTGTGCCCGCACCACGAGCGGCAGCGGGGTGAGAGCAGGGCCCCACCGCCACCCACCACGTCCTGTTCTGAGCAAGCAGAGCCCTAGGCACCACCGAGCAGAGTGTCTCGGTGTGGGGCAGCAGCTGCTGCGTGCACTGCAAATGCACATAAATCAATAATCCACTCCTCGGGCTGGAGCCAGGACTGCACGCAGCAGAGGCAGCCACAGTTCCCGGAGCGTGGGGACACACGAGGGCCCCATTCGGCTGCGGAGCGACCATGGCTGCGGGTGGCTCCTGGCCCTGGCCCTCACAGTGTCACACACATGGGTGCACACATGGACACACACATATGGGCACACACAAGCAGCAAGAACACATGGGAGCACACGTGGGCACGCACATGCTTTCTTGCTCCTCGCAGTGCTTCAGGAGTTTCTTTCTCTTTCTGGTGAATGAATAACGAGAGCCAGGTTTGGATTATGCATGGCAAAGACGCTGCTTTGAGGGCTCTCTGTGATCCCTGGGAACTGCTCGCTGCCTCTGTTGTACTGCAGCACGATAAGAAAATAATGGCTGATGAAATTCAGGGTGCAGAGCAGAGGCTGCCGCTGCACGTGCTGAGCCCACACCGACTTCTTCCTTTTGAGCTGTAATCCACACAGACGCCCTGGGCTCGGCTGCACACAGCATCCCCCGGCCCTTCCCACAGCCGTGGGGCACAGGCAGGAGCGTGCCAGGCTGAGGGGTGCCATGGGCACAGGGATGGCTTCAGCACCACTCTGTCCTTCCCCCTGCCCCGAACCACCTGCAGCACACAGACCTGACCCATGAGCAGAGCTCCCTGCAGCACTCCCCTGGGGCTGCAGCCGGCGTGTGCCCGCAGCAGGGCCCTGCCCCCCTCACTGTCACACTGTCCCCTCCGGCCCAGGCACGGCCGCAGCACACCGCGTTCCAGCAGTGCGGGAGAGCCCGGCTGCAGGCACAGCGGGGGGCAGCCCCCAGCCCTCCCCGCTCCTCCCAGCCAACCTCCAGCCCTACAAACCGCTCGGGAAGCGCCTCTTGCCAGGCCCCAGCGCTGCTGGGTTCAGTAGGACATGGTGCCTGCTACAGGAGGTTGTGTCTATATGGACCACAGCTCCCCAACTGATTATTACTTTTTAACAATTTGAAAGCAATTAAAGACAAACACCTGCATGTAGTTAGGAGCTGACGGTACCCACATCCCACCTGGCCAGAGCAATCCTCCCCCCCCAGGGAGGACGGATCCACAGAAACGCAGAGGACGTTGGTGCTCACCCACAGCTCAGTCAGACGGAGTGCACGGCCCCAGCGGCCCGGGAGCTGCCTGGGAGCTGCGGCTGCCCCGGAGCTGGAGAATCTGCTTCATTTAAAGCAACAGCTGACATCGGATTTACTGGAGGGAACTGTACCTAACACCAGAGCGAGTGAACTGAATGCTTCAAGGTCACTTTTTTAAAGCAGGTTCAAGTAGAATAAGCACTACAGAGCTTGGGAATGGCATTTTTACCTTAAAGGAGCATCTTTTCTTTCCTTTCAGATTTGTGAACAGATTTAGTGCCCTAACAGGGCTGAGCAGCACCGGACGCCCATGGCACAGCCGGGCAGCACGCAGGGCCCCGGCAGCCCCGTGAGCGCGGCCCCCCCAGCCCGGAGCCGCCCCTCCCGCTGCCTCCAGCCCCGCGGCTCCCGGCCCTCCCGCTGCCTCGGTTCTCGTGTGCCCACACCGTGCAGCGCTGCGCTCCGGGGCCCTGCTGAGCTCCTCTGCAGGGACGCAGCTGTGGCCTGGGGCAGAGGGGGGGGCGGAGCGCCGGGGGCTCAGTTGGCATTGGTTGGATTTATAACCAACAGAAAATTTTTCCCCACTTTTCCTTGATGGATCCTAAATCACATTTTTTTATTCTATACCCAGCAGCGCACTCTGTTCCTGCTGAGAAGGAGGGGTTTGTTTGAAGCATCTCGTAAAAGCAAAGGAAAACTGACAGGAAAATTGTTGGTTGCAGTGGCTCTTGTCCGGGAGCCCGGAAAACCAGGAAAACAATGCGCAGACACATCTGCGCCGATGACAACCTGACATCTTGTCTACTCACGGGCACTGTCCACGCCTTCACAAAGACGTATTTTCACCATCTGTGTGAGACCGTTCGTGTGCTGCAGCAGAACCCCGGGGCTGTCAGCGCTCAGCTCAGCCCTGCAGACACGGCTCGCCGCGCTCTGTGCAGCCCGGGCGGGCTCGGGGCCGCCTCTCACCCAGACGTTGCTCGTCGGCTCTACGGGTGAACGTTCCTGTACACGATTTGGACTATGGCGGGGGACCTACAGGAGCCTGGTTATTGCCACACCTTCACCAGCTTCAATCTCACAGCAACCGTGACCTACATGGGAGCAACGGAGATCTGCCTTTGTGCACGTGCACCTCAGCACAGCCCAGGTGCCTGTGCTGCCCCTAACACAGCTTGCAGACACTGAGGGGAAGAGCACTGTCCTACAGATTGCATTTGAGTCGGCAGAGACGTGCTGAGAAAGGCAACGCCAGCCTGCAAGGCAACCAGTGCGGCAGAGAACAGCTCCTGCCCCAGTGGGCACCACTGCTGGAAAGCAAACGCCAGGCAGGGGGTCAGGGACCGGCAGCCAGCGAGCAGGCTGATGCCACCAGCCAAGAACGCTGCTCCTGAGGAGTCCCTGGCACAGTGCAGAGCCAATCTCTGCAGATTTCAAAGGCAAATCAGCAATTCTAGCTCCATCTGAGAACAGCACAAAGAGGACTGACAGCCCAAGCTCACTGGAATGTGCCTTGCTCATCCCCAGCGTGTCATTGCAGTCAGCATCTCAGCTGAAATCTGGGAAACAAAAGCATAGCCAGAGAAAGCCTTAAATCACAGACCATACAGCAATTAAAAGCCATGCTCCTAACAGAGTCATTAGTGCTGATTCTCACACTCTTTACATAGGAGCTGCATGTAATAATCATTTCAATTAAATTACGCTTCTCCAAGGTGCATTAACCACTTTTATTCATCCGATTAATTGGACCCATCTCTACTGCATGGAGCAGAATTACATCACTCCAGAGGGAAAGCAGTTAATAAAAAGTGTTGTTGCAGTACTAACGCAGGAGCACTTTGCCATCCAGCACGCACGCTCACACACGTTTATCAGCAGTTGTCTGCTCAAGCACAGATGTGTGGCTTTACCTGCACGCCTGTAGTTAAGCACACCTCGCAGGCACACATCTGCTCTCAGAAAGGATTAATTGCTGCAGGCTTGCATGTTTCGCAGCATCACCGTCTCCAGAAGGTGCCCTCCAAGCGCGGTGCTATCACCCAACTCGTTGCTTGCTGGGACCTCGCTGCCGTGCCCCTTAGCTCCCGGGCGGCCCTGTGCCGGGCCGGCAGTGCCCTGCACGGCGCGCAGCCAGCGCGCAGCATCCGGCACCGCTCCGGGCACCGCAGGAGCCTTCGCGTGGCTGGAAGGGCACTTCCCTGTGCTCTGCTAATTACTGCTGTGCGAGGGGGCAGCTCGCCCGTTGCCTGGATGCTGCAGCAGCATGCTCTGGTCCTGCTGCTTCCCCCCTCACAGCACACAGCTCCTGGCAGTTCTGCTGAAGGCAACGGCTTCAGTGAAGCAGATTGCACAGGGCCCAATTTGTGCAGGAAGAGCTGACCTGCTGCCACGACCTGGGGTGAGATTTTATTTACTTGAGGGGCATGAATGCTTCCACACAAATTCTACAGGCACTCAACTTCAATCTACAGATTCTTCTCAACAAGAAATGAAGGGTGATGCCTCCCGCACAGCAAAGGAGACACCAGTGCTGAACAGCAGCAGTGCCCAGACACCACGGCAGCTGCACATGGGATGCAGCTCCCAGGTGCATTCCCAACAAGGGGCAGGAAGAGATCTTACAATACTGCCTGTTGACTCTGGGGCTTTGTAAATAGGGTCATTACGGGTCAGTGAGCACAGCCACTTTGCTGTGATCGCAGTTTCTCTCTGGAGCAACGATCCTGACACCTCCTGGTAACTGAATTTCCTTGTGATGGGAGACAGCACATACAGGAGAGCTGCCAAACCCCCATGAGTAATGCCCACGTGGACTTCAGGGAGCTGAGCTGGGACACAGAGGCAGGCACTGGAACCTTACCAGGTTCTCCAAACCTGAATTTCATTGAAAGGAGCAGGAATGGGAGAGAGACAGCCCGAGCAGAGAGGTGGAGGTCTCTTCCAGGACCTGCCCGGCGGATCTCCCACCTGCCGAAGGGAAGGAGCTGGGGCAGAGCGTGTTTGTGTTTCCACACACATCCGTGCCGTGGGGAGGGCAGCTATCTCCTTAACTCTCTGCAGGCACAGATGATACAGCCCCAGGATCATGCAGCTATCAAAATGTTACAAATTGCTACCTTTTAAATAGTGCGGTGATTTGCCAGTCCATTACGGCAGGAGCTGCAGGATACAAGGAGCACACTGCAAAATTATGCCTTCTGCGTCACTGCTGGCTGACCTCCGCAGCCCAGGTGCTCTCGGAACTGCTCCGCTGTGTCAGAGCACCCTGAGCCATTAGCCGTCCATCAGAGCTCGTCAGCGTGTCACAGGGCCGCAGGAAGCACCACAGGTCCCTGACAGTTCCCTTCCCGGCAGCGCTTCCTGCACGGGTGCTGCCCGCAGCCGCGCGGGCACAGCTCCCTGCAGCCGCCTGCCCTGTAACCACGCTGCCCTCACAGCCCTCACGTGTGAGCTGAGCCAGTTTGTTTCAGTGCAGCAGTTTCACTCTAAGAATTCCGCAAATTTTAAGTAATCTTTTTTTGCTTTTTAAAATGATGGTGCTGCTGCTGAGCGCTGCCCATGCAGAAGGGCCCTGGCACCGGCACTTCCCGAGGGGACACGTCCCTTAGCAGCGGGCACGGGGACAGCCGTGCTGCCCGCCCGGCACCCCCCTGGCAGGGGTTCAGGCCTCCTCCAGCCCAACCACAGCGTCTCATCATTTCTGACATTCCCACATCCTCTTCTGTTTGTTGAGTCCTCCTCCATGGCCTGTAGGTTTTGTCCAACCAAGAGCCTTTGGTCTCTTTCCTAAAGGACTCTTGGAATTCCTGCAGCTCCTGAGAACAGGGACCTGACCTTCTCTACACGGCCCACTAACGAGGAGATACATGCTGGAGTCCTCTTTTCCAAGGCTGGAGACAAATCCCCTGACCGGGAGCTCCGCAGGGACGCATGGATGCGAGGGATGCACAGAGCACTGCCCCCGCACCTCTCAGCAGAGGACGGGGACGGAGCCGCTCCCCGCGGCCGCTCTCAGCTCCCAGGACTCTGCAGATGTCCTTTCTGTGGAGCACTCAGCACTCCGTGGGTGGCTGCAGCCTTGGGCTGGACCGACTCCTCGGAAGCCCCCGACTGCCACAGCCCTGCACAAAGACGCAGGCAGGGTCCTCCCGTGCCCCAGCACAGCCCCCACCTCCTGAGTCAGGGGTACCCCCGCGTGTGGCTCCTCTGAGCGGCTGCAGAAGGCCTCCACAGGGCCCACGGCCCGCCCTGCTGTGTGCCCCGCAGACCCGCGCAGCAGCGGGACGCAGCCCGCAGCAGGGTTGTCAGCCCGGTGCCTTCCTGCTCCGTGGGGCAGGAGGCAGCTCCAGGCCTACCCAGCCCAGGCCAAGAGAATGATGTCTGTTACATTGTTTTTCTGCAAGGCACAGGGATATTTCTCCTAAGCCATGTTTAATTTCTGTGCGTAAATCCCTCTGATCTTAAACCTCTCATTTATTTTACGCGCTTAGGTATTTCCTCAAGAGTTGCAGGTGAAATCCATGTCCTGGCACACACATAAAAGCAAAGGCAGAAGGAAGGTGGCCTGGCAAAGTACGCATCATCCCTGCAGATAAATCTTTTCTTGCTGGGGAGGAAACCCTAAAGCTCACACACAACTGCTATGAATCTCCCTCAAAATCTGTAACATTTCGGGATGCACGTAAACACATAAATACACCATGTGCTGCTCCCAGGCTTTCTGCTCAGGAGCAACATGACATCTTGCAGTTCCCAGAAAACTGGAACACGGCTTACAAACCGCTTATTAAAAGCACAACAAATGCTGGGGAGTAGTCAGAACCCAGGAAACGCGCAGCGTGCTGCCACTGCATCACACACAAAATACGCGCGTGGGTGCTGCTCTGGTCTGGAGAAACACTGCAGAACGGCAAAAGGCAGGAAAGCCCCACTGCAGCGTGCGAGCTGCGTGCTGGGCGGCTGGCGGAGCCGGGCGGTGCCTCCCCGCACTGTCCCCACACTGTCCCTAGGCTGTCCACGTGCTGTCCCCAGGCTGTGCATGTGTTGTCCCCAGGCTGTCCACGCTGTCCCCAGGCTGTCCCCACACTGTCCCCCTGTGCCGCACGGGGCTGGATGGTGTGGGGCAGCGCGGCGCTGAGGGCAGGGCCCCTCTGCCTTATTTCCTCCACATCCATATTTCTCACAGGAAACACTATCGGGGAGCTCTGTGGGATCGTGAATATGAATTGCTTTGACCTCACTTAGTCTGATATGGTGGAGTATTAAATCTCTATTTTTCAAGCATTAAGCCAGTGTAATAGAAGGATGCTGCGAGCAATTTGCAATAAGATGAAGGGATATTACTGTCCTGGGAGACAGACAATCCAACCACATCCACAAATTGATAACAGAGATAGTGGCTTAGGTTCATCCTAGCTATTAATTAAGGGCATGTTTTATGTGGAAGATAATACCAGCTTACACAGGCAGGTACGCGCTGGCCTTCCCTTCCCTGTTGCGAGCAGCATTCCCGGAGCTGGAGCGCAGCCAGGTGGGTCAGCTCACCTTGCTGAACCTCAGTTCACACACTTACATCTGCATCTCTGACAGGCAGAATTAATTTCTCAGCCGTTAGCACAGAGCGCCGGAGCCGTGCTGGTGCTGGGAGCCGCGCAGCCCTCCCGGGGACACTCAGACCCTTGGCCGGACCAAAGGGCCAGCAGCGTTGAGCTGGCGTGTCTCTAGCTGCTAATGAGCAGCTAACCACGTCCTGAGCTCTGCCTCTGCCCTCAGAACTTGCTGCTTCATTATCCGGCCGATCCGCAGCTCTCAGGGAAAGAAACCCCAGACCAGGTCTCATTCTTTCTCGCCTCTGCGTTCTCACCTTGGCTGCCAGCATCACCCTGCTGCCACGGGGCAGGAGCCCTCTCCCTGCCGCCCGCAGCCTCTGCATTCCTTCCCCTGCAGGGAGTGCAGCGGGACTCACAACAGCCGTTCATTGACTCAGGTTGATTACAGGGCCACCAGCTTTTGTCCTAATTACCAGCACAATATTATCCTTTTACAATCTTGTGCCCCCCTCCCCAGAATTTTGCAGCAAGCCCATGACGTGCCCCAAGTGCTGACCTCTGTGCCACCACACAGACCTGCTGCTGCTCCCGCTGCCCTCGAGGACATCTCGGAGGCACTCTGGTACTGGGGGCAGGGTCAGCCCCGCACCAAGGGCAGGGCAGGGCAGGGGGGCTGGGAGCCCGGCGGGGTGCACGGCAGCCATGCTGCCAGCCAGCAGAGCCCCGGCAGCAGCGCGGTGTCAGACGGCTTTCTGGAGAGCGCCTGCCCTGCTGGCTGCTGCCCAACACGTTTTGTAGAGCTAAATAATGCAGGTCAGCAGTGGAAGTTCAGAAGTAACACCGGAGGAAGCAGTGCAGAAGTCCTGTGTGACGAATCAATTAAAGCATCCTTTCTTACGGACAGGCACCTCCGGAGAGGAACCCAGCCACGGACACATCAGTGAGACAAGGCCAGGGAGGGAGAAGAGCTCTTTTTTTTTGTTTCCAGATGGGATCAGAAAGCAGCTGGAGGGCTGTGGTGAGGACAGCAAGACGGCTCCGCAGCACAGGCTCCCGCTGCACCCCGAGGCCCCGCGCGGATCAGGCACAGGCGCTGCGCGATGCCCGCCTGCACCGGGCAGCTCCGCGGCCGCCAGAGCGACCCTTACCCCCCGGGCAGCTCTCCCAGCCCAGAGCCCTCTGGCAGAAGGCAGGGCCTGGCAGCGGGCTGCCAGGAGCCCAGACTGGCCTGGGACGGCAGCAGGCAGCGGCCTGCAGGTGTGGGAGCCCCGTGCTGCCGCAGCCCCGTGCCCGCAGCGCTCCGGAGCCGGGCTCTGCCGCTCCCCGCTGCACAGCGTCCCAGCTGCCTGCTGCAGCACAGCTCTGCGTCTGATCTCAGGTGAGGAATTTCTCTTTATACCAAACTGTCTATTCAAGTCATAAAAATAGGCTTTTTTTCCTCCTGTAAGTGCAACACTTTTCATATTTTTACTTCCAGCTGTCTAGATAGTATTTCACTTTTTTCATTTCTAGTGCTCACTCTCAGTTATTTAATGTGAATTTCTAGGGCATGGTGCCCTTAGCAGACATCAGAGCAATATAACACAAGAAATCAGATATATACTGTTCCAGGAGAAGGCAGGAACAAAAAGACAAACTGGGCTCTTAATACATATGGTGCTTTTGATTCATGGAATATAGAAAATTGTATTTGATTATATCTGTAATGGATCCTCGTAACTTTAGATTAGGGTTATGCTGATGGCCCAACTAATGGACAGTTTATTGCAGGAATAGATTTCATCCCATCATATTTTTTTTCCTGGTATCAATTACTTTGAATGTTTAAATGTCTCATTTCTCTGGATGTTTATTGCTCAATTTTCTTCTCTAAAAAAACCCCTACACACACAATGCTCCTGGTGTTCCTCTGCTAAGCTGCAGGGAACCATTTGCCTGCTCCTGGAGTCCAGAAGCACAACGTCACCTTCCAGGTGCATAGGTCAGAACAAGATTAATACTTGTGGCTCTCAGCTACTGAAATCACCCCAGCACGTGAGCCATGAGGCAACGGAGTCAAAGCCCTCTGAGCAGACATGTGGATGCCACTGGAAAAGAAAAAGTTGAAAAGCTCATTAAATTAATCTGTCTAAGAAGAAAAAAGAACTTGTGGGATTGCTGCCTGTGAGATTAACAGCAAATCTGGTGATAAAAGAGGTTGGAAGCAAAGATGGTTTGGTGGAGAGCATCTCGTTTTCAGTCAACTCATATTAGAAAAGCCCTGAAGAACGGAATCATTAAATTATTACTCTCTGAAGCAGTGCAGAAGGGCCTTGGAGGAAATGCTGTCATGTCAGTAAAGAGTTTAGGAGTCTGTGAGGCACCAGAGATGTTCCTTATTGATTTGAAGGCCGGGGGCAGAGGGCAGAGAGGTTGCTGGATTTCTGACTCTGACTGGCTGTAACCACATTTGAAACTCTCAAGAAAAAACACTTTGCAGAGAGAACCGCCAGCTTTGTCCTGCTCAGAACACAGCCGTGCTGCTTGACACCGGCGATTCCAGGCTGGCCTCTGCCACGCGCTGCAGGCAGCGCGCTCTGCCCGGCGCTGGCCGAGGGCTGCGGCGATGCCCACGCCCCGGGCAGTGACCCCAGCCCGAACAGCACAGAGCCTCGAGGGCACGTGGGGCCGCGGGCTGACGTGTGTCAGCAGGAGAGGCGCGCACTGCAAGGGGGCCTGGCAGCGAGAACCTTATTTGAACCTTAAATAAATTCTTCAATGTCGCCAATGTGCCCAGAGAATAGTCCTGATGCATTTTACTGTCACAGCCTTGATTCCTTGGAGAAGGAGAAGAGAACAACCTGATGGCAAGGATGTACGAGGCTGCTGCGTGCAGAGGAGCAGCATCCTGAGCAGCCTGAGCCCCAGAGCCTAGCACTGGACCCACATGTCCCCAGCCACATCTGCCCATCTCCATCAGCACAGAGCTCAGCGCTGATGCCCAAGGACCCTGCGGTGCCATCGATGTCATTAAAGAGTCGTTAAAGGCCATCATTGCTTTGCCAGGCATGATTGTGCAGGATGGCAGTGCCTGAGCTAGGGAAAGCAGCAGGGGCCCAGAGAAAGCAGTGGCCCTGAGTTCAGCTGCCAGGGACCACAGAAAGAGGCAACTCCCTGCTGGGACAGAACCACTGCTTCCTGCCCCTGCGTCTGCTGGGGCGTCAGCTCCGCACCCTGTCGGAGGCCCGGCTGGCACAAGAGACACCGCTGCAGCGCGGGCCCCGCACGCGGCACCACAACAACCGCAGAGGGCAGAGAGGAGGGGGATGCGCCTGGGGGGCAGGAATGTGGGGAGCGGGGGGTCCCGAGCTCTCTGCTCGAGCACTCATTCACACACAGGCCGCATGTTATTGCTGCTCCAAGAAGAGAACTACATCCACTTATTTTTTTCATTAAAATGCAAATTAATTTAATAAAAAGTAGAATAGTAAATTAATGAAGCACTTAAAAATTCTCCATAATATAAGGCTAATACTTACTCTGCAGAATTTCCTCCAGTTAATACCAGCACTAACTCCCCCGGGTGGGACCGGCCCTGCAGCTCCACTCAGCCGGAGCTCCCCAGCGGGCTCGCTGCCCTCCCGCTGCCTCCTGCTCCTGGGGCAGAGCACCCTGCGGGACGGACCCGCCTGCCCTCACTGCAATGGGGACGGACCCACCTGCCCTCACTGCCACGAGCTTGGGAGCAGTTTCCTCTCCCCTTAGAAGAGTGATGGATCCCTGCAATTCCCTGCAACCTGACGGCTGTCGGGAAGGGGACGGGACTGCTGCCCTGAACAGAGCTCCGGGGCAGAGCTGCCCTCCCACGACATTCAGCTGTAATAACATCACAGCTGCCTCCCGTGTCGGCTTTGGACATGTTTGAGCCAGAGACTGTGCATCCACCTTCCTTTTTTTCCCCTAATACAAAGTGCCAGAGGTCAGAATTGCCTCCAAAGCCAGAACGTTCAGTGTGCAATACGTGAGCTGTCTCCAGGGCAGGGCTGGCAGCCAGCACCACCCTGCTGTCCTGCTCACAGCTGCTGCACAGCCCGGCCCTGCGAGCAGCCGGCCACCGCTGCCCCTCTTCTGCGGGGCGGCAGCAGCAGAACGCCCTGCCCAAGGCTGCCAGAGGCCAGCAGGGCTCCAGTCTGCCTCTGGGCCAAGCCTGATTCAAGGAAACAAAACACTCCCTTGAAGGCACGGGTGCAAAGCTTGTTTTCTGCGCTTTTCCTTTTTAACTAATGAAAACAATGCAGAAAATTCATTCTTAAGATAAAGTAGAATGAGAGAAGCACACTCATAAAATGCTGGGCAAGGTAAGTGAGGTATTTCCAGCTGGATCAATCCCTCCTGGCTTACAGATCCACATCTGAGCTCACTGTCTTTGCTTTTTATAGTAGATGGAGAGAAAATGCAATTCTGAAAACAGCTCAATTCACCCTAAGGTAAGCATATAAAGTAGGTCAGGTAAACCACGGCACAAGACTGCCCTCCCCTCTCTGCTGTCTATAAAAAGAGCCTGGGCAGACAGCCTTCATGGAGACATCGCACTGTACACGGCCAGAGGCTGGGGACACAAACGCTGCCTCTCCCCTCTCCGGATGGACCCGGTCCATCCCACGGGCACCCAGCGCAGCCCTCCCGGTGCGGAGCCCCGGCCCAGCCATGGGCCCTGTGCCACACACGGGTGGGTGCTCGTGGACCCCCGGCCCCAGCCCAGCCCTCGGGGACCTGCCACGCTCCTCTCTGGCCGTGCAGCAGGGGCCACGTGGGCTTCCTGCTGGCATTAATCGCTCGCCACACTCATTTATTGCCATGTATACACCACTGCCAGGAACATTATCCCTTAAATAAAGCTCACCCACCCTATTATTGTAATGTCAACTCTGAACCTCTCAGATAAGCCCTGCAGACAATTTATAATTACACAGAAGTAGCTCTTGTACGTTGCACCAAGGGGCCATCAGGAGAGGATTTAGGTCTCTTGCAGAGCTGGCGTTTGACAGGTCTTTTTGCTGTTATTTCATCTTGACAGCTCCTTGCCACCCAGCTCCTCCTCTGGCTCCACACTCGTGCTTTGTTGTGTGATCTCAGGTGAAAAGAGCATGTAATGGGCAATAATTGTGGGCGATTACTGTTTACTTGTTAACTTTGCTTGGCAGAGCAGCTGTGATGGATGCAGGGACTGGAATATTCTCTTTATCCCCTGTAGCACTGAGAGTGAACTGGTGCTTAATTCAAAGGCTGAAATCTATAAAAAAGACGACGAAACCCATCATTAAATTTCTCTTAGTGGCTATGTGCATAATTCATCCAAACACCATCAAATATAAATGGCCTCGTGTCAGGATGAGCAGCACAGGCACAGCAAATCCAACCTGCTCCAGGAGACGGGAGCTGCGGAGCAGCCTCTCGCCACATTAATGAGATCAGGCACCGAAGCACATCCGTGGAGCTTCCTGAGCAGGGCATGGCGATGGGATGGAGCTGCCTCCAGCAGCCCCAGCTCCCTGGGCACACACAGCCCCGTCCTTGTGGCACAGCCCTGGCCCCTCACTGGCTGGAGATGGCTGGAGGTAGAGATTTCTTGGTCTGGGTCTCATGTCTGCACACGGAAAAATGAAAACTGTTGCTTTTAAAGCCTGATCAACACTTACAAACTGCAGGCACAGTGAGCCACAAAGGAGGCAGTTAGCTATGGTGCTGATGGGAGCCAGGCAGGGCCTTCCCAGCCCCAGTAGGGCCAGAGCAGTGGTGCCAGCTGTGCCTGGTACGTGTGTCCCTGCCAGGACCTGCGCACAGCTCAACCAGCACGGTGCGTGTGCCCCTGCCAAGCATGGGGCTGTCCCTGGGCTCCCTCATTCCCTGATTGCCTCCATTTGCTCAGCAAAGCTCTCTGCTCACACTGGTACACCACTTTATTTTTTCCCACAGTTTAAAAACCCTTGTATAGTTGTGATATCTAAATTCTTCATTGCTCCCTGGTAGCGTCTGAACTTGGATTGGCAGCAGAATGACCTCCATGTCACAAGCAGCAGTCACATACGGGTGAACAAGCCGTGTTCCACACCAGCAGATGTTCATCTGCAGTGGTTTGGCAAAGGCTTGCAACAAGTTTTCTAGAAAGTTGGGTTTTTTTTTTTCCAATTATTTGAAAAACACCAAGTTATTTAATAAATCACAGCAAGTTGTTTTGCAAAAGTATCCTTTGAACCATTAGATATTATTGTGAATGCCAATTTTTCTTCCCACCTTATGGCAGGATAAAGATACCCCACTCAATTTTCATCAAAAGCACATGAAAGCAATCAAGGCTCCTGTAGTTTCTATGGAAATAAGGGATGCAAATTGGGATTGCGTGGTGTCTTTTTTCTTGAATTTATCCATAAAAATGCAAATACTCTTCAACAGATACTGAAATATTTGCCTTGTTCTAAGGGAGGCAAAATATACAGACGAGACTCTTTTGTCCACTGGCTCTCCTGGCAAAGAGATCTGACAGCTCTTGGAGCTCGTGCTACTGAAGCTGAACAAGCCCTGTCAGAGCAGGAAAGCAGAAGCAGAGCCGGCTCTGCCGCGAGCGGCCCCGGCGGGCTGCAGCGTGCTCCTCGCCGCCCGCTCAGCCCCCGCTCGAGCAAACAGCTTCTGCCCCTTCCCAGGCCGCTCCACACGCAGGCAGCTCGCAGGCCCCTGCCCAGAACGTGGGGCCGTGCCAGCTGTGCTGCTGCTGAGCCAGAAGAGCAACATCATCCCCTTGGTGAGGAAAACGGACTGGTGAGAGGAACAACACGAACAAATCGCATTTGTGATGCATCTGCTTTCCTTTCCTGCCAGAGGTTTCAGGGAAGAGAACACAATGGAGGATTCCTGCCCCTGTGCACAGCCTCTTCCTACTCTGCAGCAGGGACTGATCAAGACCCTGCAGCAGGAGGTTTAATTAATTCCCTTCCAAACTGAAGAATACAGAATAGTTAATGCTAGCAAAGGCCTTTGGGTTATTCCCCTAAGTGTTCTCCTGTTCTCTCCTCTTTTTCTGAAGCTGCATTGTGTGCTTCCCACACCACTTACCAATAAATAATCAAACAGTTCTGGGAAATGCTGGGCCACCGCTGGGGCTCAGGCTGCAGCCAGCTGTGGGTACCCAAGCGCAGCCCCGCAGCCGCACAGAGCCCTCGCGGGACGCCAGGCACAGCCCTGTGCACAGCTGCTGCCTGCGGGCTTAGGGAGACACAGCGTGCCTGGGAGCGGGACATTGCATCACTGCTGCTATCGCTCCAGAATTAATGGCAGACCCTGGAACCTCAACAACTAAAACTCCAAAATGAATGAGACAATGCTGCAGCAAATGGTTGCAGACTTGCAGCTAGTTGTTTGTGCTGCCACTCAGTGCACCTGAGAACAACAGCTAGATCAAAGAGCTGAACAGAGATCAAAATGATTAGCAGATCACTTCACTTACAGTAGGAAGCGCCCATTAGATGTAACAGAGCTGCAGCATGGCTTAGCTGCTTCTCCTAACAGCTCTAGAGAAGTCACTCCATAGACTGTAGGAAAAAAAATCAGGAGAGTCCGATTGCTTGCAGTGAAGAGTCAGAAGGGTTTATCCATGGACTTTTCCAAGGGTGCTAAATATCCTCGGATGCACGTTACCCTGTGACACCTCGGGCTGTGCTGGAAGGACCCAGCTGAGCCCCATTTCCCTGCATGGCACTGGGAGTCCCACAGCCACACGGAGCCGGGCCCAGCTCCCACGCAGCATCTCCCAGGGCAGAGGTCTGGGGGCTTTGGTACACAGCAGCTGTGACACCTGCTAGTACCTCACCACCCGTACCAGCTGCTCAGTGCGGACTTGGCCACGTCTCACAACTTTTCCTGAAATTCCTGGGGAAGCACATTGGAGCTGTACCCAGCACTGACCCCAGCCACCGCTGCAGGGCCCATCCCACCCCCAGCACAGGCTCTCCCCTCCCAGAGCAGCTGGAGGAGAGCAGAGGCACGCTGCAGATTTTTTTAGGTTCTCAGCATTGGACTGTTATGTCTGAAAGACCAAATACGCAAGCAGGAATCACAACTGACCCTGACATGCACAGAGCCGGGTGCTGTGAGTGCACACAGCCACCCCGCACAGCGGCAACGCTCCAGATGCAGCCCCAGGGGGAACGGCCACAGCCTGGGGCACTCCAGAGCCCCCCATAGGCCCTGACACGCACCAAGGATGGCTGCTGATGTGCCTCAGAAGGAAGGAAGGGGCCTCGCTGGGCCCTGCCACCAGCAGGAGAAGTGGCAGCGGGAGGGGAGAGGCTGAGGCTGCAGAGCCCTGCGGGACAGCACAGCCTGGAGCCGGGCTCTGCACTCCTGCGTGTGTCCTTTGTGGGGATACCTCAGCACTGAGCTTTGGCTCCTGCTTGTCACATTGTTTATTTTCTCTTTTTAATTGACTCCGACGATGTTTAACTTCTCTGTTTAATTGGCTCAGACAGAGAGGCTGCAGGCAACGTCATTCTCAAATCACCTCTCAGGAACATCGCAGGCATAAGGGTGACATCACAAGCCGTGGGCAGCGGCTCTGCAGCACGGAGACGGTCAGGGCCGTGCAGATCCAGCGCTCGTGGGACAAAGGCTGTTAGCGAGGAGCTGCCCCAGCTCGTCCAGGAGCTGCTTCCACGAACCGACAAGCCATAGTGTGGGACAGGAGGCAGGACACCAATCCAGCAGCGCACAGAGCTGGCAGCAGCACTTACATCAGCCCAAGGAGAAGCACCTGAAGGGAGCTGCGCTGCCCCCAAAGGGAGCTTCCACCGCGTCCCAGCACGAGGCGCGGGCAGGTGCGGGGAGCACAGAGCCCTGCTGCGCAGTGCCACCGCAAGGCCCGGCCACGGCACGTGATTTCTACAATTTATTGATACAGGTTCAACAGATACCTGAAAAAATATTCAACAAATGCTCTTCTGTATTTCCCAATATCTTGCGTCTGGGGGGCCCCATACTTTCCCCATCCCACACATGACACAGACACATAACTCCCCAGGCCCCTCATGCTCAACACAATGGCGATCCCATCAGCTCTGCTTTGGCAGATCAACGTGCCTCAGAAAGTTGTTTTCCACACTCATTTCTTCAGGTGGGTGTCAGACTGGACTGGAACAAACAGAGGTGAAGAATGTAAGCTTAAACTTTCCCTGGAGAGCAGCAAGCGTTTGGAGAGCAGCAGCACTGCTCGCTGAAGAGATTTGTAATAGCTTTGACCTTTGTGCGTTCCAGGTGGTCTCCTTTTGTCAAAAAGTATATATGGAAGAATTCTGGAAAAGAGCTCAGGGTAACACTAGTGTTCTGCAGATTTCTGAAGAAATTACAGAATGTTTCCTCATGTTCCTGTGACACTGTACCAAAGTTCAGACTGCTCCATGCATACAGCAGCTTACAGCCAGGGAGGACAAGAAGCTGCTGGTCAAGAGGTAGTGTTTATTTCTTACTGAAGATGAGTTACATTATTTGAAGTGATGAATCAGACAATTCATTTGACAAATAAGCATTTGATCAGCTCTGTCTGAATCACAGTGCCCAGCCAGGCACTCCTGACGAGAGCTCCTTGAACACACGGAGATCCTCTGAATTCATGGAAAGAAGTGTCCCTTCCCCTCCAGACACGCACACAAAGCAGCGGTCAGACCATCAGCCGTTGGGCTCCCCAGCTTCAGAAGGCTGAAGGCTCCCGCTGCAAAGCAAAGGTGGCTCCAGCCTGGAACCTCAGAGCACCCCAAAGGCCCCCTGCTCCCTGCAGCCGTGAACCTGGCAGAGACACCGTGCCCCCCACGCAGGTGTTTCCTGGCAAGGGTCACTCGTGAGCAGAGCAGGGATTTCAGCAAGTTTGGGGACTGTCACTGGTCAAGTGTCTAGCATGATTTTCAAAAGTACGTCAGGTGAACCTGAACTGTTTCTTGCTGTTTTTTTCTCCAAAGATGCACAAAACTGAGTGTGCATCAGTCTAATAGCTGTGTACACTGTGTCTCATCTGTATTCAGCACATCACCAGAACGAGAAGAAAATAGCCCCTGAAAAATAAAAGTATGAGAGAGAGGAGGAGACAAGAGCTGTGAGAAAGCAAACAGCTCCTGCCTGCGTTCTGACTTCCCAGCGCCTCTGTCACTCCCACACCCTCCGAGCTGCTGTGTACAGCTCTGAGTGGTTTTGGACTCATCAGTGTTCAGAAACATTAATATAATCTGTTCTGAGATGTGCACATATTATCCATACTGAAACATAAAATAGGCGAGAAGCAGCGTTTTTTTGGTGATTTTTTTTCCTTTGTGCATTTTAGCTCAGAACAATCTAATACCAAAAAAGAAAAAAAGCAACAAAATACAATTCTTGCTTCCAATAGCTTAAATGTCAGTTTTCTATTATTCTTACAATCTGGTCTCAAGAGATATAAAGGGCACGATATCCCACTCAGAGAGGAATCACAGAACTTTTCCTCTGCATGCTGGAGGAGTGAGAAGCATCACCCACGTCGGCAGGAAGCAAAGTCCTTCCCCGCGGCAGCAGGCTGGGGCAGGGACACGGCTTAGCGAGGTCGGGCTGCTACCAAACGACTCGCAGCGCTTTGATCCTCCAACACAAGCGTGCAGATTCCCACCAAAAAGCCTCCTTGCCTAACCCACGCAGCTGACAGAGCCATGAGCGCCCAGGGACGGGACGCTCAGCTGCGGCAGAAGGACCTGCAGCCAGCGTCAGAGCTCGGTGGTGAGATGGCGGGCTGGGAGGTGTGCGAGGAAGCAGGTATCCCATGGCAAGAAAAGGCCTTAATGCCTCACGTGGGTGTTTTAGGAGGAAGCTCCCAATGAAGCCCTGCATGTGTAATTTCCCTGCAGTCTCTAAATCCTCAGCCACATCCAGCTGATGCCAATAAAACCTTGGTGCTCTGTTCAGAAGGCTCTGGAACCTCCCTGCCAGGAGGGGAGGACCACCCAAAGCCAGGAGGAGGAATGGGCAGGTTCAGCTTCTCCCTGCATCCACCCATTTCACGGCTGATTTTTAGCAAGGAGTTTTAACGTCACAAACAAAGCAGGAACAGTGCTGTCAATGGGAGTGATGCTGTGCCCATGGCTTGTGCGGCAGGGCTGTGGGCAAGGAGCGTGCTGGCGAGGAGCAGCAGTGCCAGCTCCATCGGAGGGGACCCAGTGGGGACAGTGCCACCCTCCCCAGGGCGGTGTCAGCCACGGCCAGCTCACCGCTGCCGCAGGGACACAGCGGGCTGTGCCGGCCCACACTCTGCTCCTCTCCACGAGAGTGTGCCGGGAGCACCCGGGCTGCAGAACTTCCCAGTCTGTGGTGGGTACTTCCTACTCCACCAGCCTTTTATTTAAATGACATTCGGCTGCAGTGCTAGAAGTACAGTATTGAAAATCAATAAGTGGAAAGTGTTTGAAAGCCAATCTAAATCAAATATTACAATACGGTGAAGTTAATCATCTGAAATTAACCTTATAACTGCTTGAATCACTCTAATCTATAAAGAAAATCAATATACGCATATCAAACCTTACTCCAAACTGCTGTCCGTTCCAGCTGACCATGCAAATGGAAAATAATAGCCAATAGATGCTTATTTCTCCTCATTATATGTTAACGCACAGCATGGGGCTGAGATGCTCCAAGGAGGATTCCCCAGGGAAACTTTGCCATGTGATGCAGACGAGGGATCCTGCCCTGCAAAACCCAGCGCGGCGCTGCAGCAGCAAACCCCCTGCAATTCGCTCCTGTGGCACTAAATTTCACAGAGGCAGCAGAGCTGTGAGTGACTAACAGGCTGCTTCACGGTGAGAATCAATTGCCTCTGGATGAAAACCAGCTGCTGAGTGCCACTGCTCTGCAATGTCCCAGGATCAAGCTCAGCCCCCGGGCTGCACCCCATCTCCACAGCCCCATCGTCCCACTGGGGAGCAGAGCCGGCTCTGGGCATCTGGCATGGGCACAAGCACAAAGGGGCCCTCTCAGCATCCCCAGCACTGCATGCACAGTACCCACAGCCACACACCCAGCAGCACCCAGGGGAGTCAGCACGGCGACCTGCACCACGCTGCACTGTTCCACATCACACCGCACCATGCTGCATTGCTCTGCACCAGGCAGTGTCACGCTGCACTGCACCATGCTGCATTGCACCACACTGTAACACGCTGCATTGCTCTGCGCTGCACTGCTCCACACTGCATTGAGCTGCACCGCTCCATGCCATGCTGCACCCCACTGCACCACAACATGCTGCACCATGTCCTGGGCCACGTCACAACAGTGGCCCCAAACATCACCACAGCTAAGGAAGCAATTCACCCCACGGCCAACTGAGGCACAGCAGCGGTGCACCCTGCAGCAGCGAGGCGCAGTGATTGACTCCTGTCTAACCACGCTTCCAAAGTGGCCATCAACACAGCATTTGCTAGGAGGCTCTGGGATACGACAGTGATAAGTGCTTTGATAGCAGATAGAAATCTATAAATAACAACAGCTTTTCTCAAAAACCTCATTTTAAAATAACAAAGACATTTCTTAAAGCGACAGGTGTCTCAGATGTTAGCAGTAAATGCTGCGGGACTCTTGCTGGAGCCTCAGGATCAGGTGTGAGACAGAGCGCACAGCCGCACCCTGCACAGCCTCGGGAGCCTGGGACTGCTCAGAGCGGCACAGGCTGATTGCTGCTTTTCTGGACGCTTCTCATGAGCCCCAGATTCAAAAAAGAATGAAGGTTCACGGACAGATCGTGCTGTCCAGGGAGCGCGGCTGCTGCAGATAGGTCCTGCCCATGTCCAGAGCGATGAGCAGCATGCAGCTCTGTGCTCCCCGCTGGCAGAGCTCCCAGGGCGTGCCAGATACCTGCAGCTCTGTTTTCTGTACTACAGCAAAGGAAGAAAGAGGCACCGATTTTCTATCCACCAAGCAGCACGCGTCTGCTCCGAGGCTCCACAAGGAGCACAGTGCAGCATCCCACTGAGAGCAGAAGGGCTTCAGGGACAATCCACAGCCCCAGCGCGATGCTGCTCTCAGCACCTGCCCCCAGGGTGAGGGCCCACAGCACCACCGTCCGCAGCTCAGTGCCTCCTCATGCAGTTCTGCTCAGGTTTGAAATACAGATGTGAACAGCACATTGCCCAGAAGGATGGAGGGAACATGCACCAAACAGAGCAGAAAGGTCCCAGGAGGAGGAACAGGGGCTGGAAGCACTGTGGGGGCAGCAGGTGCCACAGAGCCATGAGAAATGGCCCCTTGGTGCCAGAAATGCATTCTAACGATGCATTTACCACAGACTGTATTCTTTAGGGTGCCCTCACACAATCATCCCTTGCCCTCACCGAAAGGGACACCAAGATATGCAAAAATGCTCCATTTAATACTTCAAGCTGAAAGAGTTTTAAATAACTGGCAGCTAAGTGCTTGAGAATCATTTCTTCAAATGACAAGGAGGAGCGGCACTGTCAGAACCAATGCTCAGACTCTGCAACGAGCTCCTCAGGCGGGGAGCTGAGCTCAGCGCTGGGAGCAGAGCCGTGCAGCCATGCTGCAGCACGGGGCACGTCCCGGCCGCCGCTCTGCCAGGAGCACGCTTCCCCCACACAGCAGTCTGATACTCCACGTTGTAATTCATTTTACACTTTGAGCTTTCCAAGGAAGGGATTATATTTAATTTCACATGGGTAGAGTATACAGTGGCCAAGATAAAAAAAAAAAAAAAAAAAAAAAAAAATCTATTTCTGAAGCCATGAGCTTCTGCCACTACATGAAAAGTGAACAAATAATTATTGGAGCAATGGCACACATTAAGAGGGCAGGCTCTTGGTGAGAGCTCGGGGGGCACTATGCTAGAAAGAAGGGGGTGGCACAGCAGGGAGCAGGGGCTGCTGCCCTGGCTCTGAGCCTTCGCACCTCCTTCATAGAGCCCTGGAAATAGGGACCTGGGTCAGACCTGCAGTGCTGGTCCTGCTGTGAGCTCCCTGTCACCACCACAGCAGTGCTCAGCAACAGAACAGCTTTGGCAGCCTTTCCTCCTTCCAACTGCTCCCAGGAAAAAGTTGTCACTCCTCCTGCACACACAGACCCGGTGCCTTCACAGCCAATGCAGACAGGAATTGGGCATCCCAGTAATTACACAACTGTAAAACAGAGGGCAGGTTTTTGCCCAATGTCACTAAAACCATTTACAGCCTATTGGAGGGGACAGTTGTCCCATTAAGAATCCAAAAGACATTCTGGCTTTCTTCAGCCTAAGGGCTTGGAATAAAGAAGCATTTACTGCCTAATTAAATTTTAATATACTGGCAGGGTACAGCTCTTCTTGTGAATCCCTGCTGGATGCTGTGCTGGATTGCACAGAACAGAGCAGGCCAGAGCTGCCTGCAGCACACAGCACAGGGAGCAGCAGGGCACCGCGCTGTACCTGCACCACTGCTGCTTCTGCACAGGGATGCGCTGCCCAGGGAGCGCAAGCCTCTCCACAGCAGAAATGCTGCGAGGACACCAAGACGAACACACTGTGGTGCTAGAGGGGAACATGACCCTGGAGGCATGGCAGAGGTACCACACTTCCCTAAGATCCAAAGGACAGAGAAACCAAATCTCAGCTGAGTCCCTGGCTCTAACAGGGCACTGTCTGCCACCTGCACACAAGTGCAGTAGTTTCACATCTGAGTTTATTTTTTCTCTGTTGCTTGCCAATACACTGTATCTGAAACCAAGCAGCTTTCCCTTCCTCGAAGCGCTGCCTTTCGTGTGCTAAACGAGGGCTCCTTTGCCCATTAAGAACAAGCAGATGAGCCCACGGAGCACTGCCATGAGGTCCAGCTGCTCCAGGGACACATTACCGCTTTGTGCCAGGGTGCAGTGTCTGGGGCATGCACTAGGAAGCTGCTCTTCCCACTCTCCCTCTTTTGACCTCAGCACTGTCTGCTGTGCAGCACATGGCTCCCTCCATCTGCAACCCAGGGAGCAGCAGCGGTCCCTCAGCCCTCACCTGCCCCTGCTTTGCCAGGCCAGAGCTCTGCGCTGGTCTGCGCCTCTAAGGAATCAAACCCCGACTCTGCTGTGCAGCCTCAGGACACAAAGGGAAGCCTGGCAGATGAGTCACAGGGTGCCCTGTGCTTTTTTGGCTGCAACATCATCTCCTGTCTGCGTGCCCTCACCTCACTGCAGCACGCTGGGCTGGGAGCTGTGTGCTTGCAGCCAGTGCACACCCATGGTGCTGGGAGGCCATGGGGCTGGGGTCCTCCAGTATTTCCCTGGTTAAGGAATGCCTGCAGAACACCCTGGCATGACCAGTCACAAAGAGACAGGTCCTGGTGCTAAGAGCGCTGCGATTTTTAAATGGGTGACTCATACGTTTTCATTGTGCCACAGCTCTCCCACCGTGAAGCTGCCTGCGAGGAGCATTCACAGCCTTCCAGAGCACCGCGCAGAAATAAGGTGCTGTCAAAACAGCATATATTTGTGCCGCTGCCACAAGGAGTTGTTATTATTGTATTTTTCTTTAATAGAGAGACAAGCGTGCCCCGGTGCACAGACTGCAGCAACATCTGCGGCTGCGCTGGGAGCTCAGGGAGATGGCCCAGGGCCACAGCAGCATAGGGGGATGCATAGCACCCAGGCCCAGGTCTGAAGCAGAGTGGGCCAGAGCACTGCTGCTGGCCAGAACACACGTCCAGGTGCCTTCGGAAGTACTCAGCAGACTGCCACGTTCATAACTGTGCTAGGAACACCACAAACCCTCTGCTTCCCAATACCAAAAACCTCTCCATCTGATCACACACAGCTCCCCTCTTCCCCACTGTGCTTTGGGACTCCACAGCGACTCAGTGCAATGTGAGGAGTTTGGACAGGAGGAAACCTGCTGTGTGCTGAGGGATCCATCATGCTGCCAGCTCCAGGAGAACTGCTGCTGGGAACATCGGAGGGTGAAGCAGAGCCCAGCAGCCACTGCCTGCTCCTCCCACATGCACACACATGCACGCATATACACATGCATATGCACCACTCTTCATAGCTGTCTGCACACAAAGCAAAATGCCGAGCAATTGAGTAACTGTAACACTCAGTTTCAGTCCAGCCAGGGAACAGCCGGTGTTTGATCAATATTTTCCACAACAGCCACTTCCATGTGATAAATGCACTTACAGGGAAGAGGAACAAATTAACCTTCTGGTGCAGATGGCAGCTATTGCCTGGGAAAAAAGATGGCTCAATTCAGCAGGGAAGCAGGGGAAGGGGCATAGCCAGAACTCCCACAGAACTGCCCATACAAGACAGCATCTGGGAAGCATTAATGACAATCAGCCCCGGCACGGCCCAGCCACACACAGGGAAGCTGAAACCACATCTGCCCCCACATTGCCATCCACGTGCCCAGGAGTGCAGCAGGGAGCAAAAGGCCCGTGCAGGCAGCAGGAGCAGCTGAACCAGGGGATAATATATGTACTTGGGGCAGCTGATGGATGAAGACAACAGAGGAGTCGTGCTGCAGCATTGTGCATGTGGGAAGATAGAAAGCACCTCGAAATTCACTTTCCTACATCCGTCCTTCCAGCACTGACAAATGGCTTGCAGTCAGGGTAATCCAGCAGCTGGCTGGATCAGAGATTACGTCAGAGATTTCTCACCCGTGAGCCAACTGGATGCAAATGGCAGCAAGTGGAACTGTGCTGGAGTAACTTTGTGCTGCCTCAGCACCAGGAGCAGAGCAAACAAGAGTCAGTGCCAGACTCCAGTCTGTAAGCTGTCCAGGAGCTCCATTTTCCTTCTGAGTCCTGCCCCAGTTTTCCATCCCTGCCAGTCCGTGTGGATGTGTCCCTGCCAGCGTTGTTCTGGAGGCAACAACACAGGACGCTCAGAGGCCAGGCCCCAGGCAACACCTGTGCTGCACAACTGCAGAGCCAGGAGCTGGCTCCATCCTAGTGGATCCCTTCTGACTTGGGGTACTCTCTTCCACACATTCCTAGGCTGCTTGTTTTTTTCTCTGTAAGCTTTAACTAGCCCCTTCCTGAAGAAAAGGGAAACAAAGGTAGTTTTACACTTGTATCCCATAAACACCCCTCCAATACTGGCCAGGTACAGACCAGGCGCTCCGTCAGACAACACCCGGAACAGGGACTGCAGGGAGGAGCCGCCAGGCGGGCACCAGCACAGCTGGGCTGGGGGGAGGCAGGCCACGGGGGTGTGCTGCCCAGCTGGAAACCTGCTCTGACAGGATGGCAAAGGAAAATAGAGCACACAGGACCTATTAATGGTGGTCTGCAAGGAACAGGGCCAAAAGCCTCAGTCCAAAGAAGACAAAGTCTGTTCTTACTCTGTTTTTGCACTGAAACAAATATACACGGTGCAACTTTGCTGGAAATTCATTAATTTCCCACATATTCCCAGTAAGTTAATTTATCAACTAGCAACTGCATAAATAGAACAGGCAAAAATGCTGAAAGTAGATTAAACATTGATGTAAGTATATATTGATTTGAACATTCCCGTACCTTTACTTGTGACACGTCAATAAAATTAAATAATATCTTAATAAAATGTCTTGGTAATTATGTCTTCTCCCTCGGGTAAGTGTGCCCTACAGCAATATAATTAAAACCAAAATTACATTAACCCTCCAGTGACCGCTTAAAAAAAAAAAGAAAAAAAAAAACAAGAGTCTGGAGAGCTCTCTGAACTGTCACACCCAGTCAGACGGTGCTCAGAGCACTCAGCTCGCCATTCACACACTCGTGCACACCCCACTTACATCCAGGCATTGGCTTGAGAAAATGCTCTCCTCCTTCACAGCACACACATGCCAGGGTCCTGATTTCCAGGTCCAGGAAAACTCCAGCGCTGCAAGGACTCCTTCTCCCAGCACAGGGAGGGCCCCCGTCCTGGGAACGTCTGTCACAGCAGAGCAGGGACAAGCCAGAGCGGGACCTTGCTGGCACCCGGCGGAGCGCAGCACCCCCGGGCACCTCTGCTGCGAGGCCCCGCCCCACCTTGCCCACCCCAAACCGCCAGACCCCTCTGAGCTGGTGGTTCTCAGACACAGAACAGCGCTGATCGGAGCCACACGCAGTGACAGTGCTGTGCTAACTCAGCTCCGACCTTCCCCCAGAGGACGGCGGTTTGCCTGTGAGACGAGCAGGCCAGGCAGGCGGAAACAAACATTCACCAAAAGATATGAGACAACTGTTAGAAGCGGTGACTCAAAGCAAACAGCCCAACTATGGGTCTCGCTAGCTGTGCAGTAAGGGGACGCAGAGCCAGGCTTCCCTGGATGCCGTGTGCCCCGTGAGGCCCCAGGCACAGCCAGGAGCACCGGGCAGCCCTCCAAGCGGTGTCTCAGGAGGACAGGGCTGCTGTTCCCGCTCCCTGCGCACAGGGGGATGTGCCCGCCCCACTGCGCTGCCTCTGAGGGGCAGCTCGACTGCTGCTGTCCTGGCTGACAGCACCCAGCCAAAGCTAGCCAAAAAGTGCCAAACAACCAACACACCAAATAGCTTTATTTCCTATAAATCGAGACCACAATCCAGACTCTGGCCTGCAGCACCCCATCCTTCACACACCACTCTTCTTCCCAACTGTTTTGCAAATGAAGAAACAAAATTGCTTCAGACTGGTTCTTTGCGGTCCCATATCATAGGTTTCAACAATGGACACATGCACAAAGGTTCCACACAAAGCTTGACTCACCCCAGCAGCGAGGCAGCTCTCCAGCCATGCAGCACTCCTCCCCAGGAAGCAGCTCAGTTCCAAAAGACATTCTCCCATCAGTGGTGGCTCCTATATGAGCCCAGGGTGGCTCCGCCCTGCGTCCAGCCCCTCCTGTCCCAGGGGAGCACAGGTGCGAACAATTCACCCCTGCTCCCTGGGCAGCCACACCCCTTCCCCAGGTGCTCAATGACAGGTTCAGGCCCTGACCTAGCCGTTCCCCTACACCAACCAAACCTCCTCCCCCCTTCCCTCGGCTCTACCAGTGCCAGCACAATGCCCTCTGTGCCTCCTGCTCCCGTGCACAGCCGTCTGTGCTGTGGTGCAGGGCCGCAGCCAGCACCAGTGCCAGCTCCGCCTGCATGTGGGAAGCGGGGCTGGGCCCTCCAGGGCAGACGCGGGGTCCCTGGCACAGTGCCCCCCACAGCAGTGCCACTGAAAGGAGCGAGCTGGTGCGTGCCAGACCCCCACGGCATCAGGGCCCTGTGCTGTGCTCACAGACAATGGTGCAGACCAGGAGCAGCAGCTCAATGCACATCAGCAGGCAATGGCGGCTGAAGACCAGGTGTGAAGACACAGCCCGTGCCAGGCCACAGGAGACAGCCCCAGCAGCTGAGGAGGGGCTGTTTGGAAACTGCTACCCACACATGCTCAGAGCACATGCAGAGCCCACCACGAAAACCGAGGTGCCGGGGCCCTCGTCGCTCCCCACTTGGCCGCGATGCGCAGCAGTGCTCCCACTGACGGACGCAGTGACAGTGTGACCTTTCCAGAGCCACCGAGCCATCCGTCTGCTCTGCTGCGCCGCGCTGTCAGCCTGTCACCAGACCTTGCCACTCACATAGCCTATTAGTTGTCCAATTTGTCTTGCTGTCATGGGCCTTGATACTCACTCCAGTGACTCTGTGCATCCCTAACGCTCCCATTAGTTAACAACCCAGCGCTCCGAGCTGAGGGGCTGGACAGCCACACCCGCTGCAGCACACCCCGCGCTGTGGCACATGGCCAGACCCCCCATAGCCCTGCCCAGGCTCCCCATGCAGGTACAGCCCCCCGAGGCCGACACCACGGCAGGGCCCCACCATGCCCGAGGGGCCGGACCCACTGCAGCAGCCCCCACCAGCACAGCCAGACCCCACTGCCCCCCGCCAGGCCCAGGGCCAAGCTCTGGGGGCTCTACAGATACCTGAGGAGGGGTGCATCTTCCTTCAGATAAATGGGAAAAAACAGGGAGGAAGCAGCTGGCACACGGGATCCTACAGCTCTTGGCCTCCACAGAACCAGCCGGCAGCACTGAAGAGAACAGTGCTGCTCCTCCTGGCTCTGCAGCGCAGAGCACGTCTGTCCCAGTGGCACCCAGAGGGGCTGCGAGGGGCCCCGAGCTGCAGGAGAGCACAGGGAGCCTCGCAGGCAGCAGGGAAGACTGCGTGTGTGTGAAAGCACAGGCTCTTCCCACTGTGAAGAAGCTGGGCGGCCACGCAGCCTGTTGCTGACCAAGAGAGCTTCTCTCCTCCTTCTGCACCCTCAGAACAGGACTTATCAGTGTGCATGCTGAGCAGTTCACAGCACCTTCCAGCACAGAGGTGCCCAGCAAACAGCCAGCTCTGTGATGTTCCTGTACGACCCCCATGCTGCTCCTGTGCCCCACAGACAGCACCGCCTTTCCAGCAGCAGACCCACGGGCTGCAGAGGGCAGCGATGGCAGGCACCCAGCATCCTCTAGGTCCACCTGGGCAGCTCTCCCTGCGTGCACAGGCCCACAAGCAGCACCCATGCTTGGCTTTAATACCTTTTGCTTCACCTCTGAGCTGCAAACACAGGTGGGTCTGGGGCAGGTAAGTTCCACCTGAGAACCTAAGCAGGGCAAAGAACCAGCAGTCACAAGGAAGGAGAGAGACATTTTCCTGCTACCTGCAAGAAATGGAGACAGAGCAGCTCAGGAGAAAAGGTGGCACAGCAAAGGCTCTGGGTGCTGAGTCTGATCAGAGGCCTCTCCTCCTGTCCCAGCACCATGCTGCAGGGCAGAGGGGTTTGTCACACAGACGCGCCTGTGTCCCAGACACCACGTCCAGGGCCTCGCTGACACTTCATTAGGTGCTTGACCCATTACTTACAGCACTGTCAGGCAGAATCTCTCCTCCACCCCCAGAAGATGATCACAGCTCCAGATCTGAGCTGAATCCAGCAGAGCAAAGCCTTTCCGTCTTGGCTTGCATCATGCAGATTGCTTTGAGAGGTGGCTATGCCCTGTGCTGGGCTTCTGTAGCCGTTTTCATCTGAAGGCCTCACAGAACTTTGCAGCCATTCATTAGCAAAGAACACCCTGGCACCATGAGCTAATGAGAGAAGGGAGACAAATGAAAAAGCTATTCCTGAAAATTCAAGATTGATCCAGGTTCACAGCAAAGCTTTTTGGGGGGGCTTATTACAGTTGGAATGAAAACAGTCTGGCAAACTATTGTGCTGCTTTGCATAGCTAACAAACAGATGTTTGTCTATTTGGATAGAATTAGAAAATGAACCTTTAACTGTATAGCAGAGAGAATGGCATCTCTGCTTACTTCCCATTGAAAGCCTAATGCCACCGTGTGCTGCACTTTATCATGCATTTAAGCGCCGTAGTTAAAACCTGGGTATGACATTTTACACCTGACTTAACCAGCACTAGATTATCAGCTGTTGGGCTGGGAGTGCATTTTTTACAACTCCCTTTTCTCTGAACTTGCATTAAAGGGCCCTGGAAACCCACTGGGACAGAGAAGGCTCAAGACAGTCGCAATGTAACCTTACAGCTCTTGGCATGCTAGTACAGACCATTAGCTGCAGATGTCCTTCTGAAGATCAAGAGCACTTCAAAGCCTCCTAAATTCCTTCCTAAGCTCCAGAGGCTTGGAACATTTGCACAGCTTACACCAGCTGACCTTGATTCATAAGGCAACACTCAGATTCAGAGACTAAGACTTCTCCTAGAAGCAGTTTAAATGTCTCCCATCCTCTGCCATGCAATGGGCAGACCACTGTCCCATTTCTGGCTCGGACAGAGCTCACGCCCGGTTCTCTCCTCCGTCCTGCTGGGGGAGGAGCAGGGAACAGCTGCATGCTCCTCAGCTGCCAGCCAGGTTAAACCTCAAAAATACATCGGTGCAGATCTGCAGAGTTACATTTTCAATAGTCTGTCTTAGCACAAAAGCAGAGTTTCAATGCTTTATCTGTAAAATTGTACGCCTATAAAACACTGAGAGCCACAAAGAATGTTCTGTATGCAGTAAGAGTTAAGAATTAAAGATCTACGTGAGTTTGTTGCTTGTATT
This sequence comes from Penelope pileata, assembly GCA_013396635.1. Taxonomy (NCBI): domain Eukaryota; kingdom Metazoa; phylum Chordata; class Aves; order Galliformes; family Cracidae; genus Penelope; species Penelope pileata. Next base: position 69,766 of record WBMW01000642.1, read on the forward strand.
TTGACTGAGCAGCTGGAAACATCCCAAGCATGCCTGTCCCTCCAGGTGCTCAATACGTTGTGGAACACCCAGCCCCAAGGAACGGGAGAACCCTCCATCTCATCCGCAGCTCCAGGCATCTCGCTGCACAGGGCTCCTCCTGTCCCCAAACAGACCCGACGGCCCCGCTCCGCAGCCTCCTTGTCGCAGCACGCCCGGGGTGTCCTAGCAAAGGCAGCAGCTCAGCTGTCAGTGGCGATGGCAGCAGTCGCCCAACAGCTGCGTGTTACGGGATGGGCTCTGAAGGGGAGCAGGGGCTGCCCTGCAGATCTCTGGGAAGAGGCACAGGCTAAGAACCGAGACAGGGGATCTGGAAATTTGAGGGCAGTAACCATGGTAAAAGAGTAACAGCCCTGCTGCTCTACTGATTTATCTTCCAGTGAGGAAAGACATTTCGTTCCTATTCTGAAGCACTTTTCCAGACAAAAGAGATTCATCCAGCTTCCAACCTGTACAATGACAAGGTTTTTCTAAAAGGAAAGCAGCAAGGTTGCAAACCCGAAGTTGCAGTTTGTTCTGTCATGGAAGCTTGAAAATTAATTTATCTGGTGAGTTCTCTGTATTCTGTAGGACTTTTAACCCTCCATAGACTGGAAAAATTCATGACTGCTTCCTTCTGGGGAAAGGCTGCAATCGCCTGCAAAGCCAGGACAGGCACAGGCATAGCCCACGAGGCAGAACCGCGCTGTAACAAGTGGGTTCGTCTCCTCTACGGTTAATGTGACAATGCAAAGAATTCAGAAGACAACACGATGGGTGAAAACCATATGCCACAGCATTCAATGCCTCAAGGAATGCCTCTAGTCTTCTTGTAATTATCTTTGCAAGAAATCTGGGGGAGACTCCCTCCTCACTCTGTAAGAAAGCAGCGCAGATGTCTTCTTCCTGATACCACTGGGACCAGGAAGCAGCTTACATCAGCACCTGCATAGTCCAAAGGAACACTGAAAACAGTTACTGACTTCTGAGGACTATCATCAGCTAATTTTCAATTATTCTAGTGGCAGCACTTTGGAATTTGAGATCGCTGATGATTTACTTTGCAAGTGCCTCCTGTCACAATATTAGTAGAAAAATAATTATGTATAACTTAAATGCTTCCTGGAAAAAAATCCCATTGTGCCTATTTACAAAGGCCCCAGGGCACTGACGCTCCCCAGGACAGCAATCATTGCATCTGCACGTCTGGCAGCACCGGCTGCTGGTACACCAGCCTCGCACTGCCTCTCTGCACCGTGGATCTCCTGATTTGCCAGAGTAACAAAAAGGATAAATCACTCCACTATTTAAGCAAGTGAACCAGCCATCGCACAAACAGTGCAGTCCAAAATCAGAGATGCAAGCGCCAGAACAACAACAAAGAGCAGACTGCCTGAGCAGTCAGTGGTGTAACCGCGTTCTGTTTCAAAGAAGGAAAAATAAACAGCGCTCAGCTTCCATGCCCTGGCAGCTCCTGCCAGTTACGAGTTCACTGAAGGGCATCGATCTAACACGAGTTTGTTTAGTGTCAGCTGTGAAGGTGCTACATGGGAAATTGATTTCTTCTTTAGTGCATCTCCGCCAATGGAAGCTGGCTCTCCATGGTGATGAGACGTGTTGATCAGTTTCACGAACTGCCAATGGGATTATGCAGAATCATTTCAATTGGTTTTCAGTAGCTGTGTAAAATGGCATTTGCCAGAAAAGTCTATGTAGACCTAACCAAAAAGGCAATGGGATCTGAGCCTCAAAGCCTAATCCTAAAGGGGAAAGGACACAGAACCTGAACATCTTAAGTATCTCAGCACGACAGAGCCCAGCTCCCACAGGCAGCAGGCACCCCTGCAGCAGCTGGGCTTCCCAAGGACAGGCAGGAACGTTTAGCAGCACACATAAAGGAACACGAGCAGCACTCTGACAGCAGCGGCTCAGCACTGAGCCCGCACAGCGCTGTGCACCGCCCCACGGACATGTCCCCACCGCGCCCCGGGGAGCAGCAAAGGGAGGCCCCTTCTTGACCTTCACTGCTGTCAGGACCCTAAAAAAAGAGCTCAGATCCTCCAAGTGAAAGGTGAACAGCTCACCTAACTTCATTAGAAAATAGCAACATTAGTTATTTCAGCCTTCCAGGGCAGGCATAAAGATAGATGAAAGGAATAAGGCAAGCTGGGAACATCAATAAATTACTGCAGCCTCTTATTGGCTGCAGTATTCAATAGTTTAAAATGTTTTCTGGTGCCTTAGGCAAGCAGAAGGTTTGCAAAAATGCTGAGCCCATCGCCTGTGATGTATCATTGTCACTCATCAGCTGCTAAGTTGCATTTCCTCTTCCTTTCCATGCAGTGCGTGTAACTGAAGGGCCACACCAGTGAATGAGAGACGATGTCCCTGGGCTAGCAGGAGCTGTGCGGTGGCTGAGTGTCAGGGGGACAGCCTGATTTCTGCTGTTCGGAGACAGATGCATGAAACCAAAGACCTGGGTGCAAAGGAGGGGAAATGCTTCAGTTACAAGAATCAGACATTTGCATGGACGATGTGAGCTGCTGCCCACGCAGACCCCCCACGCTGCTGGGGATGAAGGGACCCCCTCCAGGGACACGTCCCACAGCCATGCCCTGCCCAGAGCCCCTCACTCTGCGGCTGCACGGGAAAGCAGAGGTGAGGTCTCAGGCCTCCATTACCTGTGAGCAGCTGCTAACAAGGCACAGATGGCATTTTTGTGCCTAGACTTGCCAAGCTCAGCATCCCCTCGTGCAGCTCAGCAGCTGGTGCCAGGAGGGAGCAGCAAGCAGGGCCATGCTGTGGCAGGGCCAGCAGCAGCTTCCAGTGACGTTGGGGCAACAGACAGGGAAGCACTTTGGTCAGTGCAGCACCCCAGTGGCACCAAGCGGTGAGGAACCAAGGCGGTGTGAGCAGGAGGAGGCGGGGGGATGCTGGCCTGTCCGCAGGTTCTCCTTCAAAAGGAGGGCACGTGGCAGAGCAGGAACAGGTAGGGACCATCTCAGAGGAGGAATTGCCCTCTGGTATGATATGAAATGAGGGTTCCACTGACGGCAGGGCAGGCTGAGTCTTTGCAATGGGGCCAAGGAGGAATTGATCCCATGCTTCCCTGCAGCATTAAAACCAGGCTCTTCTATTCCGAGGAAGAGCTCGGCTTCATTTGTATCTAAAAAGCCCATGGAAATCCCACTCATGGAAAGGACTGCTTGGGAACAGCGTGGTATGGCCCCAGAACACCTAGGGCATGCGAGCCTGCTAGTACAGAAACACTCAGAAGTGTCCTTGCAGCAGCCCAGAGAAGACCTGATTCAATTAAAAATTATTTTGGCTGACCCACTCCTGGTAAGTGCCATATATTAGCACAGATGATATTCACAAACCTAGTGGACTGTTCCACATGGCTTTGGCTGCTATTGGAAATATTTAATAAACTCTGGAATATGAATCTCTATCAAGCACCCTGAACATTAATTTTAGTCACAGTTGGCCACACTGTATCACCCTATAAACACCTCTCCAGTTTCAATTAACATTTCTCTATCTCCTGTCTCACTGAATATTATATTTAACTAATTTAAGAGGATTGGTAAAGATAGTTTTCACACTTCACAGGAAAGCATAATGAAATAATTATACCTGTACCTACAAAAAGCATGAGGATATTGCATAAAAAGCTTTAAAGTCATCCGAAGCACAAACTTCTCCAGGAGACCTTCACTTGAGCTTTGGGCTCCGAGTGCTGCGCAGGCTCCTTCCCCAGCGCCTGCTGCCAGGCCCCGCTGCGCAGCCCCCGCTGCGCTCCCGCTGCAGAGCAGCCCCTGCAGATGGGGATGAGACCCTGCACGCAGCAAAGGCTTTAGTTAAAAGGCAGATCACTGGACAGAAGCTTTCGTGAAACCCTGACCGCATCATCTGAGGGAAGGAGTTCATCCTTGTGTCCCACGAGGGAGCTGATGACCCCGTCTCAGTCAATGGGATCCCCTCAGTCAGCTGCCGAGTTTCACTCCGGAGGCCCACACAGTGCTGGGCAGCACAGCCAGGCACAAGCACCACTTCCCAGATCCGTCTTTCACTCAAGGATGAGCTCCAACCTGAACATTTTCCCTGGGAACAATACTGGAAAAGCAGAGAAGCTAAGACATAGCAGGAAGCATGCACACAGTCATTCCCACACCCTTCAGACACCACTGGGGCTTCTCGGGGAGCAACACACAGGACACCTTTTTCCAGGACACAGAAGTAACTGTAACAGCAACGACATACGGTGACACAACTGCAACCTGCGGCCACATGAGGCTCCCAGGAGCAGAGAACACCATTCAGGAATTCAATAGAAAAAAAGTGAACCTAACGCTGCTAAGAAGGCAGCACAGCCCTCCTCAGAGCGGGAGCGCAGCCTGCAGCTGGGTGTGCGCAGAGGGTGCCCCGGGCAGCGTCCTGCTGTAGAGCTGCAGAGGGGCTTTGAAGAAAGCTTCCCACTCCTCCCCAGCTTCTGCGCAGTGGTTTCATTCCCACTGCAGCTTTAGAAGATGAGAAAGTTTGGCCCCTTATCCAGTTCTAACCATGCCTGGGGAAGCACTCAGACCCTCATCTACATGACATGGGTCAGAACAAAGATTTACAAGCATGCAGGCTTGATCCTCAAAGACACCAGTGTTGGGCACGTGCCCCAGTTTCCCATATTAAACATGCCAATTTTTCAGTTATTACTTTGCCTTCATCTCTTCTCCACCCATGTAAAGCAGAAAGCAGAGGTGGCATTATCCTTGTGCAGAAACATCTTTACTTCCTTTATTTAGCTGCCACACAGCCAAGTGCCATGGGAAGCTCTGCAACTGAACAGAGGCACAGAAGACAGCCCCATGCAGCAATAGCCTGATACCAACCATCAGCTTCGCCATGGCCCAGGCTCCCCACCACCCCCTGACCCTTTGCCATGGCTTGGTACCGCTGGCGGTGCTGCTGGCCACGCTGGATCAGGCTGTGCAGGGGGTGCCAGCCCCGTGGTGCGGCCGGGTGTGCTCCTGCACAGCCCTGGGGATGCCCATGGTCCCCCAGGGCTTCTGCCCCACAGGAGTCAGAGTCAGAACCACGTCTGCAGAGCTGAAGGACCAAGATGAGCCCAAAGTGCACCACGTTCCCTGTTTCTGCCACCACTAACTTGTACTTTCCCTTACAATGGTGGCAGCAGACACATATTACAGCCATTTTTACTGCACAGAACTTAGCCCAGCAGGAATTCAATTCCATTCAATTTCTTTATTCTGAGAAGGGAAACCTCTGTGCTTACTTCAGAGCAAAGCAGCCACAAAAACCTGAAGGCAGGCACAGAAAGGACAGAAAAAGGAAACAACGCTGGAGAGGGGCTGGGAGGACACGACACATCCACATGCCCCCAGCACCCACAGGAGAGCTGCCCAAGGGCACCCGGCACCTCTGCGCAGCACTGGGCTCCAGGGACAGCAGCTCCGCGCAGGGGTGCTGGCAGCAGCCTTCACTCCTGCTGGCACTGCCTCGGGCAGCTCTCCACCCGCACTGCCAGGCTGGGAGTAGTACATGGGCAGCACGGGGCTTGCGCAACACTGTCATATCCCAAACCTCTGGAGACTGGGGAAAATGGTCTCCACCCTCACTCCCTATCCATAGCAAGCTGCACACCAAGATAGTGAGACTGGGTGGTAGCTCCATGTGCCAGTACACCCCTGTGCAGGCAGCAGTGAGCCTGGTGCACTAAGACAAGCAGATCTGAGAGCACGTGCATGCAGAACCATGGAGGAGGAAAGACTCCTCACCCAGCATTTCAAAGCAGCTGTGGCTCCTGCAGGGCTCCAGAGGTCCCTGCAGAAGTGAACAGCTCAGGGACCCTTCCAAGAGCTGCTGCTTCCCAGCCTGATCTCACACTGGGTCAAGGCTGCAGCCCCATAACCTACAGAAGTTTCCTTAATTCAGACACTACCAAAAAAAATTGCAATCTCACACCTTGCAGCAGCTCACTGATGTTCACAATGTGAACCAGAGGCACTGGCAGCACAAAGTCAGAAGTCACCACATTCTGGGCACACTTGACTTTGCTGGGCTTATTACACTCACAGCTTCTCCCCCACGCTCGCACACTCCAGAGTCAAAGCCCACGTCCTGGTGGTTGCATCTCCTCGTTCAGCACCACTGTGACTTCCCCAGTATTTAAACTTCCTCAAAACAAATGAGATGTTAATGAACGCATCACAAAAGGAGGACAACAGACTCACTCCCCCACAGCAAAACAACCACATCAGCAAGATTTAGGATTTAACTACGGAAATTTTTTTTTGCTGCCCTGTAACCAAAGTATCCATAAATCGGTGGTTTGCAAGGAAGGGAAGCACAAGGACCCATCTCATGTCACCATCCCCGGCACACTGCCAGCCCTTCAATACTGTGAAGCTGCACCGTGTGCTGACCTCCCACACAGAGCTGTGGGGCAGACCCAGAGGCACTGCTCAGCGCGCAGTGGCCCCTGAGCACACAGACTTCTCTGGTATGGCACAGACACGTGAAGGGACCTGACCTGGCTTCCAGGTCACCCAAGCTAAACTTGCATGGTCTTGCATGATCCCAGGTCTGTCCCAACCTCCAGCACCCCAGAGCCAGTTCAGGACCTTTTCACCCAGCCCCAGCCCAGGCATCCTCTGTGCTGCAGCAGGAGGCATCCACCAATAGGTACAGGTGGCCCTTGGGTGTGGGGAGACAAAATCAAGGAGGTAACTCATGGAGGCCATGGGGCTGGCGTGTCCTGGAACAAACGCATCTGGCCCCAAGAAGAGCAGTGCCACCACTGAGGCTGCCCAAGGGAGATGCTGGGGGCCGTGCTCGTGGTGCTTGCTCACATGGGATGCTGCAGCCCCAAGGGCCCTGCGCTCCCTGCAGCCACGAGTGCCAGCTGGCCCTGTCTTCTCCTGCACAGGCACAGCTCAGGGCCACAGATGGCCAGCACTGCCCCCAGGGACATGCCTGCTCTTGGAAAGTGAACATATTTTCTGGGCTTATTTGCCTGCTGGAAGCTGTTAGCAGGAGCAGCTTCCTTCTGCCTTCTGGAGACAGCCAATTTCCTCATTGGCACTGACAGGTTTCAGCACTGCAGCTCAGCACAGACATCGTGTACGCTACACAAGGACAGAATTCCTTTCACACATTTCAGCGCTACCAAACTGCTTATGCAGCCCTGTCACCAGCAAGTTCAGGAGCCTCCCTAGGATTTAAAAATAGCAATCACTAGGCCTTGTAGTTTTTCTTCTTCTTGTACAGGCACTTCCTGAGACTGTGCATACATATGTGCACATATCTGGCCAGCAGGAAATTGTGCCAAGGATGTTTTGCAGCTACCTCTGAATGCAGCCCTGACTCCAGTCCAGAGCCAGCTCCAGACCCTGCAGGCAGCAGAGCCCTGGCTGTGCAGTCAGGCTGCTCCCAGGCCGCCAGCAAGCCCGGGCCACTGCCACTGGGGAGCATCAGCAGGGAGCCCCAGGGCAGGAGCTCGGCCAGACGAGCAGCTCTGCCAAAGGAGGTGGGCACTTCTCCCCAGCCGCCTGCTGCCCCTGCATTCTGGGGTTTCCAGGCCCTTTATCTGCTCTTGGATACTCCACGGCACTGTTCAGTCCTTTTCTGGCACCTGTGCCACTCACCATCACCTCTCAGTCAAAAGCAGCAACTGATGGCACCACCAGCTCACAGTGCTGACACAGCACTGCTCCATCAGCAGCCTCTGACTTCTCCAGCAGAGCCTGGCAGTGCCTCGTTGCACCTTCCCCAGGCCGTTCCTCCCGCTGCCAGCAGCCCCTCACACCTCACATCCCCCAGCTGTGCCATGTTGGTGTTCACAGCCCGATCGTCCTTAGCGTGCCACCTGCTCACTAAGCGTGGCCACCTGCCACCTCAGAGTGCCCTGCTCACTTTCAGAGAGCTTTTGGTTGAAAACAGCTGTGTCTGAGAAATATTTGGCTTTGCTTTGTGGCCACCAAGCCCTCATTTGCAGGGTAAGTCACTGCAGCACTCCTGGTCACCAGCCTCGGGCGCTCCGTTCCCAGACGTGCAGCAATCACGCGGGTCTGAGTCTCTGCCCAGCGCCTCACACAGCTCAGCCCGTGACGGCGCCTGCCTGGCTCTTCCTCGAGCACGTGGCCAGAGAGGCTGATGGCTTAATACTGTCATTTATTTTAGGTAGTAATGCTCTCATTTTAGCACAGCAACTCATTTTTAATAGAGTTTGGAAAAAAAATTTTTGTATGTCTCTCCTACTCCGAGGATATTTGCTCTCAATTTATTTTTGCTCTTCTTATCTTCTCAAGAACTGCATCACTTGTTCCAAGTCCTGCTCATTTTCTGCTCCTTATTGTGATTTTTCTTTAATTTCATCTTGTTCCTACGCTTCCCAATCACACATTTCATCACTTCTGCTTCCCTATTTCCAACAATACGAGACTTCTTTATCTTAATTGTATCACGCAGTCATCTGGTTCCAGGATGGCATCTCTTTACCTCACAGTGCAGTCCCTTTAATCATTACTGCTGCTGGCATGTATAGTAATAGCCAAGACGAGCTGCTAGCTCTCACCTCCCAGTTACAGTCACTTTACCCCCCCCATATGAGTCCTAATGACAAGACAAACCACGAACCCTCCGGACGTGACTCTGCACAGCCTGCAGAAGGAACTCACTGCTCCACCACTCCTCTGCTCAGCTCCCAGGAGAGCAGCACGATGACGTGCAAAACAGTCCCAGGGCCTTTCTGAAGATCAGCCCCAGCCTCTCAGAAGGCCCCACAAGCCAACACCCCTGTGCACCATCTGGCCGGCCCCCAGCCCAGCAGCCCCCAGCCCAGCTTCTGCTGCCTCCTGCCCACAGGGCCCAGGCTGCACCAAGCACCCTGCCACAATGGCAACGGGCAGAGCTCCACAGGAGGGGGAACCAACCAGCCCCACAGCGCTGGGACACCCTTCCTCCTCCAGCCCACCGGGCTGGGCTCCTCCTGTGCCTATCTACCCACAAAGAAACAAAGCTGTGCGCTTCCTAGCTAGCAAAGGAAGTGAGAGCAGCAGCTTTGGGCTGCTGCCAGCTTGCTCATCTTCTCCGTGCTGCACACCAGAGGGTGCTCCTCGCTACCACTTTGCAGGTTTGGAGGCTCCTTCCCCCCAGGCTGTGGGACTTGCTGAGCATCGCTGCATGGCAGTAGTCAGCACTGAGGAGCTGTGCCACCTGGCAGAGACCCTGGCTCTGAGAGCATAAGGGCTCTGGCACCACGGGCTGTGCAGCCCTGCTGGGTGCAGGGGCTGCCACATGCACTGCCCCCAGCACTCGGGTCTCCACTCCTCAGTTTGTAGCACCCGCAGAGCCCCGTGCCAAGGTTTCAAATAACTTGTTCATGTTTTGGAGAATGTCCAGCAAAGGGGGAGGTTCTGCCCAGCATGGGACACAGCTCTCCTGTCCAAGGAGGCAGGAGGGGAGCAGCCTCAAAGCAGGCCTGGAGAAAAGCCTTCAGCAGGGCACCCCAGCATGGACAGTTGTGGACAATCCTGCCAGCCATGTGCCCACTCCAGCCCCACAGCTGTGAGCTTTCTGCGCAAAAACAAAGTTCTCAGAAGCTTCTTCTCCACCCTTAGCTCCAGGAAAACGCAAAGAGCTGTGATTGCACTGCAATTTGCCAGCTCTAGGAAGTGGTACATGTGGGTAGGAATAATATCGGTACTAAGAACAGCTTAAATGCCACCACAGGAGCTAGCACGGTGCGGAAGGAACAGCTGCATGTGTCACTCCACACCTCTATTCTGATCTGCAAGCACTGCGCAGGAGGTTAGTGAGATCAGAGCTCATGCAGAAAGGAGCATTTCACGTGTCAGAGGGTATTGAGGTGCCAGCTATCAACCAGTGGTGGAGAGCATCTCGCCACCCAATTTGCACAATGGTAGAATTGAATCAAAGCTTCAATGATTCAAAAAGAATGAAATGCAGGGGACTTTAAAGTAGGAAAATCTGACCAGAAAAAGTTAGTCTGGAGAAAAGCTCTTTAAACAAGGCACTATATTTTGTATTTGTCAAAGTAAAGTGATCCTCACTGATCTATCAGAGGGCTATAGACAGGCCGTGCTAAAGGTCAGCAGCTCAAGCAGAGGAGGAACGTGCTGTCAGCCCTCAGGGGCTCAGGCTGTGCTTGTGCCACCACACATGATGGTGTTGCAGGTCCACAAAATTAACTGCTATACTACAGAGAGCAGTCAGAAAGGACTGTTCTGTCCCCTGGCATTATTCAAGGGTTGATTTATCTTCTATAGCAACTGTATTGGTGGGGTTCAAGAGTTAAACATACCAGATGTAACTACTTGGAAACCTGGGCAGAGAGCATGGAGCAGCCAAGAAGTGTCTGGGAGCGGATAAGATGCCAAACATTTCCAGAACTGACAGCACATAAGCTGCTGCACGACAGAATTGCATTTCAGACAAAAGGAGAGGTAGTTTTTGTTAAGTAGTGAGAAAGTAAGCAGATGCTGTGCAGTACCTGGAACAGAAGAACATTGACTGACCCAGATGTCTGTGCATTTATGTACACTGGAGAGAAACATGCAAAAAAGAATGCAAGGCTCTGACTAGTGGCAAATCCGTTCATCTGCCTTGTAAGTCTCACACCTGCCACAGCAGGAGGACAGGCATGCACACGGAGAGCAGATTCAGAGAACAGTGCCACAGGCTTGTACTGTGTCTCTGCCCAAAGGGTTTTGCCAGCCTAGGTAAGTGCAGACACACTAGTGAAGAGGCAGAACACACAAACGCTGGCAAAAATGCCAAAGACAACTATCAAAAGAACACCAGGAACTGGTCCTGGCAGCAACAAGGGGAAGGTGCTGGACCAGTCCCTGGGAAGCACAGGCTGTGCTGACATCACCAAGTGCCAGCCCAGCAGCTCTCCACAGGTTCCTTTGGAGAGCTTGGCTTCATAGCGCTGAGACTGAGGAGTCCCAGATCAAGGCAAGGTCAGGGACATGGTTTACTTAGAATGTGTGATCACAGTGAGCAGAAGGGTCAAAGGATCAGGAAAGTGCTGCCTTCCAGATGCTAAGACCAACGTGGAAACGGTTATCACCCCTCATGGTCTTACTGATGCATCATCAGGAGGCTGTCAGAACAGAGTACAAGCCTGCAGGGCTTTTGAGAAACAAGCCACAACACAGAACAGTGAGAAACTGCTGGTGAAGCACAGCTGTTGACAAGAGAGTCCCTGCTCCAGACACCCTCACATCGTGAACCTGGGCACTGCCTCCTACTGCACTTGAGCAAGCTGCTGCCCTCCTCCTCTGCTGGGAGCTGCCAAGGCATGAGCAGGAGCAGCGAGCAGGATGCTTGGAGCTGCAGCAATCCTGGGGAAGATGCAGCATGCAGCAAGAGCACATGGTGAAACTTCAGAAGTCCCTAATGCTCAGCTCTGCTGAAAGTTACTGAAAGAGCAGTGTGGCAATAACACTGCTTGCTTTCATTCCTCCTTATTCCCATACATTAAATGGGCATACTCGTGTTTTAAATCTTATGCATTCAAGACATGTTGATATATTCAAATATTTCTTCCATGCAAATAAGACTCTATATAATCCATTCCAGGCAGCCATAACTTAAACTGACAACTACTAAAAACTGGGGGAGACTGCCATGGGCATGACAAATACAGATAATACTTAAATGCAAAGTGAAATGCAGCAGTAGTCAGCCACAGAAACAGATGGGGAAATTCCTGATGGGCACTCAAAGGTAAATGAAACAATGATTCACCTGCACAGGTCTGGGGCTCAGTGAGGAGCTCAGTGTTGGCACTTCAGTTCCACTCTTCCCTCCACCTTAAAAAGGAGTTGCCAAAGGAAAAATCAGATCAGCAAGGGATGCTGTCAGAAAAAAAGTTAGAGACTTCTCAGAGACGAGTTCCTAAAGGTGCACATTCCTGCTGAGCAGAGCAGCCTTGCCAGCGGGCACACCACAGCCAGGAGAGGTGGCCCCCACGTGCAGCATGGTCACAGCAGCTCTGCAGCAGCCAGGGAGGCTCTGCAGGCACAGCCCTGTGCTCTCCCCATGCACTGTTTAAAGACCTTCACACCTGATTTGGACATCGCACTCTTTTGCTGCTCCTGCCCCCCCCTCCCCCAGTGCCCCTTTTCCCCTTGTACAGGTGTGACCATGACCAGCGCTGCTCCCTGCTGCAGTCCCCCAGCCATCTCGTTCTGATACAGCTCTAATCCAGCTGCGTATCTGGAGCATCCCCTGTGCTCAGACCTTGCCAAGCTGATTTTTCAGGACCATCTGTATCCTATCTGCATATACATTTGCAGGTAATAAGGCCAGGAGGGACCTGATGATCACCCAACTTGACCTTGTGCCAAGCATGGGACATCAGACTGCCCTGGATTTATTCCAGTTTGAGCAACCATGAAAGTTTTCAAAAATGAAAACTTTTGATCCTCTCTGCAGCATTTCTAGCAAGGAAGGGATCCTAGATGCATTGCTTCAGCACTTAATTGCACTTTACTTCCTCTGTGTAGCTTACTTCTAATCTGTACTTGTCTGTCTTCAGCTGCATCTAGCTAGACCCTTGTCTGCCAGACAACAAAGCTGTCTGCTATCAGGGCTCAATTCCCTACGCAAGTGCTTATGGACAGAAGTTGCTTCCTCAGCCTGCCTTCAATAGGGGGAAAAAATTCCCTCCTGCAGGCTCTCACCTTATGGCATAATTTCATTCTCTGTAATCATCTTCCTGACTTGTCTTATCACACATCAGCTCCCGCCTCCATGCAGGCAGAGGTGGGCACATCGTTCCAGCCACATCAAGGAGATAACCTCTGACTTCTACCTGTTCTTAATACTGCATCTGCAAGAGGGCCTGGCCCTTCAGCCTGGCTGAGACCATCCCTTCCTTCACAGCAGGGTCACCAGTTCCCAGCAAAGCTTTCTCCACCCTCTGTTAGCCCGCCACAAGACTTGCCTTCTCATTTACATTCACTGCTCTCAGCTGTTTTCTTTCATTCACTTACATCCTTCTCTTGAAATCCTTGCTCCCAAGTGACATGCCTCAATTATTTTCAACTTTGTGAAATTAGCCCTTTCAAAAACCATGTGTTTTATGAATGTTTATATTTATGAATTGGATTTTATTACGTTCACACATAAGAAACATAATTAAGTCACAATCTCTTGCATGTAAGCAAGGTACCACAAAGGTTTGGTTCTGTTACCAGCCCCATTCTGCCAAAATGGGGGTTAATGCAGAACTGCTGTGCTGGTAGCAACTCGTACTGAGCCAGGAAACCATCCTCCATGTTTTCTGGAAATTAAAAAGCCAGTTTAATTCTGGCAGCACAGAACATCCGGCCCATGCCCTCTTCCTATCACACACCCTGTTTTCCATAGCAAGCACCCGCTACCGCCCCACCTCATACCAGGACATCCATCTCCATCTCAGGCTATAGCCTGACGCTTCTCTGGTCACAGCCTTTCCAGTGTTAACTTCCCAGTTCTGTAGACCTTCCCAGCAGGTCCTGCTAACAATAAATAGTTCAAATAGGCTCTCAGAAATGAGCAGCTCTGAATCTTCTTGTTTATTAGTCAAGCCCTTGGCACTGGTGCATAGCAATTAAATAACTTTGTTAATGTATTTTTCTTAATTCCTTACTGCACAGACACAGACACTTCAAGATCTTATCACCCCTGCTCACAGTCAGGCACTTACAAGCACCGGCAGTGACTCAGATAAAGACCTTCCAACTGGTGCATGAAATCATAGCAAAGCTCTCCCCAGCCCCCTCTGTAGGAGGCTGCAGCCTTTGGGATAGAGCTGCTGCTCCAGAGAGACATTGCCCCTCGCTAGATCTATTTAAGAACTAAAGTTTCCTTCTAATCAAATTATCATACCAATGACCGTCTTCACCATCATTGTAATTAACCTCCTCACACATGAAACACAGATGATCAAAATGTTTCTCTTCTCCAGGGCTCTGTGTGACTTACCAGAGGTCGGCCCGTCCCTGTGGCATGCTGCAGGGCCCGCTCCAGCAGCACAATCTCCTCAGGCCCAGCTCCCCCCACACACAGGCTGACCACCAGCACCGCCTGAGCTCCCCAGCCCTCCTTTTTGTCTCTTCCTATAAGGGGAAAACAAAAAACCTCATCTTAAGGCAACAGTCATATACCCTCGAGGAGGGCTGGGGGAGAGCCCAGCAGTGAGGTCAGCAATGAGGAAGCAGCACTAACAGCAGCATCACCTGCTGCAGCTGGAGCAGCCGGAGGGCAGAGGCAGGTGACGCTGAGAGCTGCTGGCGGCTGGGCCGGGTGGCACTGCTCCCTGCGGGCGCTGCTGCCCACGCCTGTGGGCAGGGTTTGCCAGGGGCCAAAGCCCATCTCCCCTTCGGACTGCAGTCTGGATAAAGCCCTCCTTTGGGGCGTACCTGCCGGGGGTGCTCAGAGCCCTGCTTATCCAGGTGGCAACAAGGTTTTCTGGCTAATGCTGCTTCACTTTGCCTTGGGAACACCACCCTCTGAATGGGATGGGTGGATGGCCACAGAGAGAAAGGGGCTGAAAGAATGATCTACTTTTTCATCTCAGACCAAAGCACCAACACTGCCCCATGACATAAAGGGAGCCAGCTCCGAGTGTGCCCAGTGAAAGCTGCTTGTTTCCAAGTGGAAGCTACGCAGAACGCAGCCTATGTGGTCAGCTTGCTGTTTTGGTGTCTGGAAGAGTAAAAACCACAAATACTCGTGCTTTTCTTTGACTCCTAGCAACAGCGCTCAGTGCTGTGAATAAAGCCAGCCTGGAGCTCTGCAGGAAGTACAGGAGGAGGACGAGCCCTTGGGCTAATTTACAAGGAATGAAAACACTTTCTACACAATGTCCTGACACCGCAGCCATTTTCTCTGCACAAAACAAACCCAGGGTTTGTTGTTCTTTCAGCCAGGCTTTTCCTGTGCTAGACACAATTCCAAAGTGCTCCTCAGCATCCCCGGTGCTACTCAATCCCCCACAGCTGCACCAGCACCATCCCAGCGGGCATCACCAGCCCTGCTCCCCGCCGGGCACCAAGCTGCACCCCTCTGCCCCCACCCCCGGTGGCTGCGGCTGCTCCCACCCCCGGGTGGGCACAGGGGCACGGGGAGGGGAGGTCCTGCCCAGCCAGGTGCCACGGGGCCGGGACACCAGGGAGAGTGCTGCAGCTGTGGGAGGCAGCTGCGCTGCAAAGCTGGCGGAGCCCAGGAGTATCCTTGCAGACTCAGTGCTGGTGACCCAATTACAGCAGGATCAACAAAGTCTTCCCCTCGTGCAGCAGCTGCAGCACTGCCCTCAGCTGCAGCCGCCAGCACCTGCTCCCCTCGGGGCCGCTCCTGCACCCACCTGGAAGGAGCCCCGCGCTGCCCAAACAGCAGGCGCTGCCCGGGCAGGGCATTTCCAGAGGCTGCAGGGCCCCCGCTCAGCAAGCTGACATCATGTGCCCGATGTTGCCAAACAAGGATGAGCTGTTGCTAGAACAATCAATTTTTAAACATCACCGCCTGTTACCCTTGGCCCCACAGTAACTATAGCAACAGCGCTCAGGGCTTCGCCCTTCTCAAGGGCCCTGCAGCTGCACCCAGCCCCATGGCGACGGCCCAACACCGCTCTCCCGGCCCAGCACCACTCTCCCGGCCCAGCACCGCTCTCCCAGCACCGCTCTCCCGGCCCAGCACTGCTCTCCCAGCACCGCTCTCCCAGCCCAGCACCGCTCTCCCGGCCCAGCACCGCTCTCCCAGCCAGGCTGTGGGTGCTGCAGGGATGATCACTGTGGAGCCTCCACCTACCCCCACCCCAGGGCCTCCACCTCCGGGCTTTGGCGAAGGGGCTGTACGGTGCCGGGCAGCTCTCACCCTTCTGTGTGCAGTGGGAGCATCCCCTCCCACCAGCTGCCTCCAGAGCACCAGGGAATGGCCACAGGGAGCAGGGATCTGCCGTGCCCAGGGAGCCGCGGCGCCCACCCGCAGGGCCCCGCAGGGGCTTTGGGCACAGCCTGTATGGCTGAGCTCCTCGCACGCGGCTTTTGGCAACGTTCAGCCATCCCCAGCACCACGGCAGAGCCCACGCGTCACCATCTGCAGCCCCCGAGCGGTGCTGGCAGGCGGGCGCTGCACGGAGCCCTCCATCCCCTGCACATGGAGAGACCGCTCGCTGTGCAGGGCACAAGTGAAGAGTAAGTCACACCTAACTCCCTGAGCCGAGTGAAAGAACTGAGCCACCGACACTGGAATTAGAAGCAGATGAAGAAGGAACGGCCAAATGCATTGTCAATACGGAACACTTGGGTTGCTGCCACTGATCGCTGGGCTCCCTCCAGTGAGCGCAGCGCTGCGCAGGTGCCAGCAGACCTCTCCCTTTGAAACGGGGGTGCGCTCTGGCCCCCCGCAGCCCAGCACTGCTGACCCCGTCCTCCAGGCGCTGCCTGCACGCTCCAGGTCCGGGCACAGCCCCGTGCTGCCCTGGTGCTGCGTGGGGGCCTCTCCCAGGACCCCCTCCCAGTGCAGAGGAGCAGGTTACAGCACGGGTTGCCTGGCACACACCTCAAAGTAAAAAGATGTCCAGAGGCTTCACAGGGGACGTTTACCTCGTTTCTCTCTCTACTTCCATTCTGCTCAGTAAAAATGCAAATGAAGTGTTGTCACTAAGTGCACTCTTTCTGCAATGCAAATGATGCGCGCGTTCCCTCTGTACCTGCCTGCTCGCGGATGCAGGAGGTGGAGCAGCAAACAGGGAGGTGGGCTGGCTGGATCACAGCTTTAATTGGACTCCTCCCCAGACAACATACACTGAATTTTTCAAAATCATATAAAACATGTAATATCAATTGTTCAATCATTCTGCTAATCTGGAGGCTCCCAAGAAGATTTCTGGCTTTGTATAAAAGCTACGCGTGAAGCAGCAGCTGTTGACAGCCTTGCTGTCAGAGGATTAGCCCACGAGCACGTGGCCCTTCTGAGACGCGAGCACAGCGCGCGGTGCTCCCCGGGGAGGCATTACCTGCTCTGCCCAGAGCTCTCCTGGAGAGGCCCCATCACATTGAATTCCATCACTGTATTCTATAACTCTTACACTGTTTGATGCTTTTATCCTGCAAACAGCTTAACATCATAATTCCCATTTTTTTCTGACATTACTGAGGCACACGTAAGCAGGGTCCATAACGTAACAGATTAGCACAGAGCAGGAGAGAGCACATCTGGCCATTGGGTACGCAGCCCATGGGCAGAGTGTCACTGCTCGAGGGGGCCTTTCTGCACGCACACACTGCAGTAAGAAGGGTCACAGCTTTGCACACAGTGGAAGGGGCAAACCGTGTCACCACCGGGGTAACTGCGCTCAGCCAGCCTCGTTTCCCCATCTCAGCCCCAAAACAGACAGCTGCGTCCTCCACCAGAGCAGAGGGGTCGGGGTGTTCTCCATCGCCGATGTTCAGCTGTGCACGGAGGCAGAGCGTACACTGAACGCCCTGCACAGCACAGGCCCCTGCTCTGCATGCCCAGCGCCCAGCCCTGATCGGCCTCCGCCAGGGAAGGGCCCAGCTCCAGCCCAGACTGCCCCACCCTCAGATGCAGCAGAACAGTCCACTGGCATGTGTTCTTCCACAGGCATCTGGAGAGCTGCCATCTCTCCTCTCAGCCAAATGAGCCAAAGTTTGCCCATAAACTGGGGTTTCTCTGCATAATCTTTCTCACATCATGGTCACAAAAGGCAGTTCTCCGACAGTGTCCCAGACGGGAACACTGTCTTCACCTCGGCAGCTCCCGGGACCGCTGCTGTGGGTGCAGCCAGGCGCTGCCCTGGGCACCGGCTGCACGGCAGAGCCTGGCCAAGGCAGATGCTTTCCACCTGCAGTTCTGAAAGCATTTGATGCAGCTGCTGCGGGCTGTGAAAAGCCAGGAGCCTGCCAGCAGCACGCAGAGGGCATGGATGCTTCCCGCAGGCAGGAGGGGCAGAGAGAGTTAATTAGAGCGCGCTGAGCACATGTTTAGTTTTGTTATGGTGCGCAGAGGTAGGCTGGTTTCTCCAACACACATCTGCATAATCCATCCTGGGCTCCTGCAGCTGCACTGCACCGTGCATGCTGCTGCTGCCGATATTTTCATCTATTTTATTGAAAAAACACTATCCCAGGTTTAAGCTGCACAGCAAGCCCTGCCGCGCAGTAATGTCTTGCTTTCTTTCTGCAGGCAAGTCTAACAGGAAACTCCCAGGTAGTAAGTGACCATCCTGCAGACAGGCGTACCCACCTACCTGCCACCTCCTTCTCAGCAAAACAGAAAGCTCAGACACAGAAACGCAATGGCAGGAGGGGAATTTCAGATCTTTGCAGGCTGCAGTTACACCCCGTGCTCCCAGCACTGGCTCTGCTGAGCATGGGAGCCACCAGGAGCAGTGAGGTGAGTACAGTTCTCCTGCACAGGGGACTGGATGTGTGCACGGGTGGCAAGCACCAGTTCCCGCAGGGAAATGAGCTGTACATGAGTTACAGATGAGACAGAGCCAGGAAAATGGGTCAGCAGTGGCAGGCTGAGAGCTGCTGCAGCCCGGCCGGGCACAGCAGCCAGAGAGCACCTGAGCTCTGGAGCTCCACCAGGGTGGGTGCCCCGGGGCAGGCTGCAGGGCTACTTCCCAGCAGGAAGCAAATGCCTTCTGGCAAATGCACTGGCAGGAGATAGGAGCACCTTGAGGTCTGGAGGCATGAGAATCATGGAGCGTGGGGCAGTACCCAGCCCTGACCTTCTGCTCATGCCGTTACTGCCAGACAGGGAGGCAGGGCTGCGGGGCCCACTTTGGCAGGACAGATTACATGAAGGGGGAAAGGGATTGTGCTGCCTCATTAATTATGATAAAGAACAGGCTCAAAGAGAGCCTGGCTTTCACTGTAGTAATTAATGAGATCTTTAATTTTAGGCTATAACATCCAAACTACCCCATTAGGCAGCGGAGCAGCTCCAAGCGTCCTTGCTGTGCGATGTCAGGGAGATGCAGGGGGAGCGCAGAGCACGGTGGGCTTTTCCTGCAGTGCCAGAGGCCCGTGGGGTGGTGGCAGCACCTCCAGCAGAACTGCCCCAGGATGGGCGCTCCCACTGCCCTTCACTTCCCCAGAAAAGCATTAGCAGAAGTATTTCTGGCTCCCTGCTCAGGGGCGGGGATACATCATGTACACGAACTGGGGAATTGCCCCACATGTATTTCTCAGACTGCATCTTTTCTATTTTTTCATAATGCCAGTCATAAATGTCACATGTTAGAGCCCAGACCTCATTATTGTGAGCAAGGAAATGTATGCCATGTAATAAATTCTTTTGTAGGAAATAACCCTGGTGACTAGAGAAATGTATGAATTTATTGCTCTTTGTAGGAGCCTTTCCTCCTATGACTTAAGGAGAGATCTATCATCCTACAGGAGATCTTGCTGGTTCTCTGCTTGGAAATCTTTATAAGGCTTTATGTCACATTTTCTGCCTTTGTGCCCTAAGTATTCCTCCAATATGAATCACATTATAAAGAAGGTGCATTGAAAACAGGCGTCAGCACATCAGAACTGCAGGGACCGGGTGTGCTGGGCTGGGCGTGCTGACGCTGGCCCCACACCGCCCGCTGCTGTGAGCTCTGGTGCCCACTGAGGCTTTCCTCCCACTGCCCACAGCTGCTGCACATTGAGCAGCTGAAAGGTGCTGAGACCCTCAACAGCGCAGCACACACCTAGCTCAGCTGTTCCAGAGGCAGTGGTCTGAGCAGCACTGAGTAGCAGAGAAAATGTCACTTCTTGATGCAAGAAAATTTTGGCGGTGGTATGGCCACAAAAAAGGATCACAAAACCCCGACTTGTTGCACCGTGAGCTGAGGACAGGCAGATCTGCAGCACTTCGCCCTCCGTTGCCCTCCAGCAACCCCAGCAGAGGTGCTCAGCCACAGCCATGGCAGCGGTTCAGGGCCTCACCAGCTCCTGCATGAGGCAGCCCCGGAGAAATGAGAGCAGATATCCGCTCCCAGCTCCCGAACCCGCGCCCTCTGTGCTGTGCCCTGGCACACACCACCCTGCTGCCCCGGCACAGCAGCGCCCGCCTCCCCTGCAGGGCTCAGGGGAGCAGGGCACCTCCCTGCTCCAAGGGTTTTGGCTGCACGCTTCCCCTAGGGGCTGCCCCGCAGGGAGGCTGCAGGCACTCTGCTCCAGCACGAGCACTGGGCGTGCTGCCGGCCCCACCATGGACGGGTGAACGTGCCCGAGTGTGGGACATGGCAGCGGTGCATGGCGCGGGGTCAGCTGCGCAGAGAGGTAACGCTCCCAGCAGGACACTGCCCCGCGTGCAGCAACGGGGCTGTGAGCACCCCATGGCAGAGCCGCTGCAAAACGATGCCTTGTTATCTCCTCATCAATTATTTTAATATACCTCAAAACACTCAGAGTACAAACCTTCTCTGTAAGATTACAAAACGCTCGAGCACTTCTGCAATTTGGATGGCAGGAGATCAATTATTTGGGCACGGTTTTGCATATAATGGCCTGCAACAGATTGTAAAGTTTCTCAGTTAGCAAAGCAATTATGGACACTGAATACAGAGTAATGGGCAGAGAGGGTGGAACGGGGCCATCTGGACACAGAGACGCTCCCGGCGGAGGGGAAGGAGCGGGGCAGAGCTGCCCGAGCACGCTGCCAGCGCGCCGGGAAGCAGGAGCTGTACAGAGAGCAGGATGTGGGGCAAGGAGCTGAGCCTGAGAGCAAAAATGAAACAAAAGTAAACAAACACAAAATGCAAAAGTAAAATAAGAGAGAGAGAGAGAGAAGTGCTGGGAATTGTTTTGCCAAGAAAGAAGTTCAGACATCCCCTCCCTGTGATTGCTGTTTGTTCCAGAAGAGCAGATCACTGTGTTTGTTTAATGATTCAAAGCAGAATGTTTTCAAAAATCCCTGAAAGCATTCATAAACAGACTCCCATCCAGCCAAAACTCAGCTGGCAAAGTTCCTGGGCGTGAGGAAAGATTTATTTATCACTTTGTAGCAATGAATATTTGGTTTTATTCTGCTGAAATCAGTCAGGTTTGACCATGCAGTCACAGTCACTGCCCTGAAACAGCGGAACAGCGAGGACTGCCATGAAGTGCTCCAGAAAGCACCTCCCGACACCACGGTCCTGGCACATCCTGGCCCCCACGCAGCTCCCATGCAGCCCCCACCCTGCCCCCATCCCGCCCCCGTGCAGCTCCCCAGCCCGTGCCGGCCCCGTGCTCCCCCGGCCGTGCCGCCCTGCTGCTGGCAGCGTCCCGCCCCGTCCCAGCAGCGCTGGGCACTGCTGAGCAGCCCTGCACTGCGCGGCGACGCTCGCAGCTGCACGTCCCAGTTCTTGCATTTTCCAACTCATTCATAAAAGATGCATGTGGGATGAAAGGTTTCACACAGCAAACAGAACCAAGATTTAGGCTACAAATGTCAGATTTCACTAAGCTCCCTCCATACAGCCGCTCAGAGGAAAATCACATCAAGGATATCATGTGCTGGGGAACGGGACCACAGAATTCCTAAAAGTAAATGAAAATAACACCAGTGTTCATTTTTCTCCAACTGTTAAAGGCCGGCCCAGCAGGAACGCCACAGCGATCCATGAGCCCCCCCCACAACGTATCACTGTAAATCAAACGCAGAACCGCGGCCGAGCCGGGTACAAAATCATCTTCCAGAGACACCCGACTGAGCTCAGCAGAGGAGGAAAGGCTGACACAACATCTTTAAACGTTCTTAATTACCCTGTCAAGCTGACAATTATAGAGCTAATTACTAGGAAGACAATACCAGATATCCTGAATAGCGCATCACCAGTATTTTTATGTAATTATGCAATTTAATGAATTGAAGGCTCCAGTAATGGACTATATCTGGTTAATTAGGGACTCCCTTTCTGCTAATAATGCCATTTATTTTCAGTTCACTATATTTGTTTTTCTGTAAAACCGGGCGTATGTTCACGGCGGAGGGATCCCCCGCAGCCACCCGCTCCCCGCCGTTGCCCAGCACACAGCTGCTGGCGGCACCGGGGCGGGCGCTGCGCCCCTGCCTGCTCCGTCCTCCAGCTCTGCCGCATCCACCGGGCTGAGCTGCAGCCCGGGGCTGACACCCAAAGCCGTGCGACCCTGTGGGACAGGTGCCCGACCCCAGGAGCCCCGGCCCAGCCCGGGTGGGGTAGGGGGGTGGCAGCAGGCGGGGGTGGCAGCCCCCAGCCTGGGCACGCTCCTGCCCCGTACCCAGAGCCAGGCAGGTGTGTCCCATGGCATGGCTACGGGAAGGGAACAGCTTAGACATTTTCCCTTTCAGATGAAATTTGGAGGGTTTGGAGCCTCCTAATTCCTCACTGTTGAATGAAAATTGTCTCATAAATTATAGATTGTATTTTAGATGCACACGCAGAAGCCATTTTAATTCTTCTTTTCTCTTTTTGCAGTAATTAACCTACTTACCATTTTCACTCACCTGAGGACGTTTCCTGCCAGCCATGCCCTGCAGGGCAGGGGCTGCACAGCCCCACAGCTCCGGGGGACCCCAGCGGGGAGCAGCGCTGGCAGAGCCAGGGCCGTGCTGTGCCGCCGGGCTGCAGCCCCACACCACGGCACCGGGCAGCACATTGTAAGGACAAGAGAAGGAAATTTAGAAGCTGAGAATGAAAAAGATGTGTCTGGTGCAGGAGCTGCTGACGGATAGAAAACAACCTAAGAATTGTATCTGCCCCATCACTCGTGCAGAAGTTGCGGAGCAGCATCGGCTGCCCCTTGAGCTGCTGCGGGTGCACAGCAGTGGGGCTGCAGCTGAGGCTGTGCGTGCACCCAAGGAGCAGCCGGTGCCGAACAGCCTCCTGGCACAGGGCTGGGGCCCATCACAGCTGAGGAATGGGGTGAGAGGAAAATTTGGGAAATACTATTGCCCACTCAGACTAAGTAGGCAATAGATAGGAGCTCAGTTAAAGTCCATGAGTGCAGCCACTCGGATCATGGGAGCAAAGCAGCCGTGCTGCGCACCGCGAGGGACTCAGAACCTCCACCAAAGATGGTTTGGGAATGTGGGCTGCAAAGCTTCTGCTGCCTCTGAACTAGATTGAGATGCTGTCAGCACAGGTGGTGGCAGGCACCGCTCGGGGTGCTGCCACTGCCAAGAGCAATGCCGACCGCACGGCGTCCCACCCTCCTTAAGGCAGAGGTGCACGCGCAAGGGCAGAGGCTCTGATCCCGGCAGCCCTCCCACGCACACCATCTGCTGCCCCGCGGCCTCAGTAGCTCAGTTATTTCTTGCTACAGAATATGTTGGCACATACCAAAACATGGATTAAAAAAGAGTGTTTCACTCCAGAAACAGAGAAAAATATTGCAGTTATGTACCAGTTTGCTCAGTTTCTGGGGACGGTTGGTTCGTTTCAATGGAGCTGCCAGCATGCATTTAAAGGAGGTGATACTATTGAGGTGGAAAAGGGAAAGATGCCAAATTAACTTCTCTAATAGTCAGGAACAAAAAGAACTAAGAGAGAATGGGATTAAGGCAGATCTTCTGTTCCAAGCGCTGGTGTGACTTGCAGGCTGTGCAGGAGAGCCTCACACCAGCCCGCTGGCACCCCGCACAGAGGGGCACGCGGTCCCCTTCTGCAGCACTCCCAGGCCTGGCACGTGGAAGTACCGAGGCAGTCGCATTACATCTGCTGCTTATTGGCATTAATGGCATAAATCCCTGGCAGGTAACTTCGCTGCTGAATTTAACTAGATTTGCCAACCATACACAACCAAACACATTAAAGGAGTCCCCATCTAAGGGAAAGTTGTTTTTAAGAAGGAAGAAATTCCATAATGTACTTGTAAATTAATAAAATTCTGGCAATTGTGAAAACATCCTGGGTTTTTGTTGGCCTGCAGATTTATTCACCCCTGCTGGCTTCCCAGCCGAGGCAGAAGAGATCATGAATGCCATGACAAATGCCTCTGCAGCATGCTCCAGGCTCAGCCGTTGCATTCTGCCACCACCGGCACAGCCACCCCATTGCCCCAGGGAGGCCGAAGGCTGAGCCCACACACCCGTCCCCTCCGTCCCCGCCACAGCCTGGCAAGCACCATTAAAGCTAACAAGAGCTGATGGTACTGCGGTCTGGATTTGGTTCGGGGGGATCCTTCAAACCTTTGTTCTTTCTAGGAATGTAATAAGCCTCAAACTGTGTTATATGCCTATCAAAATCAGCACTGTCCACAGGGGAGTGCTGGGAAAGCTGCTGCCAGGATCTGGGCTGCGCACCAGCTCCTGCTCGCAGCCAGCGCGGGCTCCTGGCACTGCTGCTGCTCCCGGCTCCCTCAGGCAGTTGAAGCTTTGTCCAAGTGCTCCCACAACGCTCTTACCTCACCCTGAGCACCCTGAGCACCGTTTGGTTGCTGGTTTCACTGTGGCCACATCCTCAGGCCCAGTGAGGACGGACTGCGGCCCTCCTGGTGAGAGCAGCACCGTGTTCCGAGCTGTCAGACATCGCTGTTGTATGCACAGGGTGCTGCCTGGGCGGTGAGCACCAAGGGAGCGATATGCTGGTTCCAACCATGCCTCTGGGGGTAGATGGGAGTGGGAAGTGCCATGCAGGCTCATAGCCGTGCCGTGCAGCCCAGGCACTGCACCCATCCAGGGCACAGTGGCCCCAAAGGAGGAGCAACACTGCCCCTGGGATAAGGGCCAAAGGCCATGGTGATCCCCAGAGCCTGGTAGCCTCCATCCTCTTTGCCTTTGGAGACACATCAGCATGAAGTTGGACTCCAAGGACAGGAAAGGAACAGGGCATGTGTCCCTGCAGCACACCATCAGCACCACAGCAGCAGGGTCTGGGAGCAAAGGCTGCACCTAGCTGCCTCGCAGGACCGCAGTGACAACCACAGCTTTGAGCTTCCCCACGAACAGGCTCTGCTGACTCTCAATGGGAAAAACATGGTGATGAGCAAAGCCATGTGCCCCCTTAGAGCAGGGGCCCAGTGAGCAGGGAGCACCCCATGGAGCTGGGAGCTTGTAGCAAGGAAGGGGAAAGCCGCACCCCGCGAGCGCACAGCAGCAGCAGGAGCGGAATGTCTGAGCAACGCCCGCGTGCGCTCCTGCTGCTGCCTGTTAAACAGGCCGGACACGGCTCTCTTGCCCCCAGTCCCCCAGCACTGCTTTGAGACAGCTGAACATTTTGCTCCTGTGGTGTGAGTCAAATGCATTAACTCCAGCCCCCCAGAGAGCCTCTGAGCTGTACCTACCTCTGCCACTTCCCCAGGGGTCAGCAGCTGATCCAACATCTCTCTGATTATCTGTCAAGATAGCAGACTTCACAGCAGTTTTCTATGGTTTATAAATGCTCCAGAGTCCCTGAGCCCAGGCACAGCAGATGCAGGCTCTTTACAAGCAGCATCGTTAAAGGGGGTCCGATGGGACCTCCTCCCTGCAGTCCTGCAGCCCCCATCGGAACAGCCGAGAGCCCTGCAGCTCTGCCCCTCGCCGGGCCTGCTCCCCGGCTGCTGCTTCAATGGAACAACACACCTTTCCCCCGCCAAGAAGCCAAACGTATCCACCAGCACAAATTCAAGCTGCCCAGCTGCAGTGGCCTGGCCAATAAGAACAGATCCATCAGGAGGGACATCCTCTTGCAGCTGCGGGGCTTTTGAACACCCGGGGTCACCCGAGGAGCCAGCCGCACGCACTGTCCCTTGTAGCTGCTGCTGCTGCGGGCCCTCCGGGACAAGCGATTCCTTTTGCCTGCTGCTCGGCAGGCCCTCGGCAGCTCGGCGTGGGTAAGCAGAGCAGTCTCCTCCAGCCCAGGGCCAGATGCCAGGTTTGGCTCTGGAGCTCGGTTTCCATGCGTGTGGTGACCAGCGATCCGCTGGCTCGCGGCACGGCTGGGGGGATCGCACAGGGCCTGCAGGGGGAGGGAGGCAGCAGAGCCAGCAGAGCCATGGGGGCAGGCAGCGTGCCCATGGCCCTGCTCAGGCACAACAGCAGCACCCATCTGCAGCACCTATCAGCTCATCTTCTGACACCATCGTCCCCGCAGCACAATCCCTGATGCCAGAAAGGGGCATGGGAGAGCACTCAGAAAGGCCAAGGAGGATCCTGAGGACCCAACCCCAGGCAGAGCCAACACAGCGCACCCATGCACCTGCTCCTCCTGCAGGCCCAGGGGATGGAGCAGGGAAGGGACAATGCTGGGTGGCACCACAGGCTCAGTTCTGGTCCCAAGAAGCTGACGGCGATGGTTGCAGGGCCTGAGTGAGAGCTGAGGGCCCCAGCAGCAGCCAGAGGCCGCCCAGGGTGGTGCCCCCGATCCTGCCCACTGCCCGCGGGCAGCGAAGCCTGAGTTGGGGGGTGGTGGGGAGGGCGAGTGCTGGGCAACAAGATGCTTCTGCTTTCGTGCCTCCAAATGTTTTTGCAGAGCTCCATCTAGGGGGGATACTGCCGGACAAGGCTGAAGAGCAAGGCAGGTGCCAGTAAACAAGTAGATGGCTCCTTCCCCTGGCCTGAGGCCTCTATCACACACTTACGGTGCTAATTAAAAAGGGAGGGAACAGCCCATAAATTTTGCAGTTTACTCTAACCTCAGTTCCAGCTGGTTTTAAAAGAGCTGATGAAGGTAAGCGCATCTGTGCAGATCGCTGGTGCATCACAAACAGCAAGCCAGCACGCTTAATTAAACGTTATTCTAGGAATAAAATTTAGCCCTCAGCTGGCAGGACTGAATATTAAAGCATCAATTTTCTGAAGAAGACCAACTGTACTCAGGTCTCCCGCTATGGGAAAGCAAAAGTAATCCCAGATACTGACAGGGACATCCCTCAGACAATGGTGGAAAAAGTGCCCCAGCCATAAAGACGCAGAGCTGGCAGGGGACAGAGCTGCCTTCAGGGGCGAGCAGCCTGCCCACATCCCATAGGCATCCTCCACTTTCAGACTGCAGACAGTCGTGGGGAAACAAAGTTCTACAGAGAACAAAGCAGCTCCAAAGCGTACCTCCCGGGCAGCACGGAGCAGTCCTCAGCACAAAGGGCACAAGGCCCCTGAGAGGTGGTTTTTAGGTGGCTCTGAGGCTCCCTATGGGGACAGGAGATCTCTGCACTCTGCAGGATTGGCCCCTTGTCTGCAGATATGCCAGAACGCCCAGTCTGGCAGATACCCTGACACTGGCCTGTGTCCATCCACGTGCTGGCAGCCCTGTGCAGACATGAAGTAACGTATCCTCCATCCAATTTATCTGCTCTCTGCACCCGCCCAGGCACCCCAAGCATCTCCCATGGCCTTAAGGCAATAGCAAACTGCTGTCCCTCCTATCTCCTGGCACTTGAGGCATCCTCCCCTGCTGCTCTCACCCCTTTCCTGGGCACCAGGAGGGCCCTCAGAGCTCATGCAGGAGAGCAGCACAGGCTGCTATGCGCAAACCAGCACCACCGCACCCTGAGCTGCCAGATACTGTGCTGGAGAAGGCATCCCTGCAGCCAGCAGCAACCCAGGCAGCTGGAGACCCTTCTGGGGCTGGGAACAACAGATCTACTCACATCCTCCAGGTATTTATATTTCCAAGTGAATCATGTGCCTCCTTTTATGGTGCCAGCCCTTGGAATAAAGACTAGTGCTAAACTTCACAAATCCTCTAATATTGCTGTGCCGACAGCTGGAGGCCTTCCCACATGCAGATATTACTTCTCCATTGCTCAGAGGTCTCTTTCTAATTTAATACTTTCCCAATATTGCAGAAGCTACAACATGGGCTTCTCCAGGGCAACACAGCCCGGCTCCCAGGATGGGGCGTCTGTCCCTGCAGCAGAGCCCCACCAGCCGCGCTGCGCTCCCACCTCGGGACAGCACTGCATCCCAGCACTGCATCCCACCTCGGGACAGCACTGCATCCCAGCACTGCATCCCACCTCGGGACAGCACTGCATCCCAGCACTGCATCACACCTCATCCCAGCACTGCATCCCACCTCGGGACAGCACTGCATCCCAGCACTGCATCCCCACCTCGGGACAGCAGAGACGCAGAGTGCACATTTCTGCACCCAGGCCAGGCCTGCAGTGCCCTGTGCAGCCCAAGAACATGCAGCGGTGAGCACAGGGCTGTGCCTGCCAGCCCTTCCCCTCCTCTGGTGGTTCCCACCAGCACCCCCTGCGGAGCCCTGAGAACTCTCTGATCTTAACGATACTGGCCGGGGGGGCTGGCAGCTTGATCTGCCCTTTGCCGGTGCTGTCAGATCACATAGCTGCTAATTGACCAATGTGTCTCCTTTTGCTGAGCTATTAGCAACGGCACCATGGCAGCTTTCTGGCATTAATTATCTGTGAGTTAGCAGTATCTGAAAACATAAATAACAGTTTGCCATGCAGGCCGGCCGTGCTCGCAGCTCCGCAACATATGCAGCCCTGCAGCCAGCGCTCAGCAGCTCCCGGGCACAGCCCTCCTGCAGAGCCGTGGCTCCAGGAGCACCGTCACAGCGCACGGCCCTGCCCTCCTGTCACAGTCCCCCCCAGGGGTCAGCTTCACTCCGGCTCCCGCAGCAGCGATCCCAGCCAGCCCTGCAGGCCGCTGCGGCAGCAACGCTCCCGGCATGAGCAAGGCCTGGGCTTAGCCCTGGTGCTAGAGTACAGTCTTACAGCCAACGCCAAACACAAAACGCAGCAAGAAAGCCAGCACAAAGGCTGCGAGGCACATTCCTCCAGCAGACCACAACCAAAGAACAAAAAGGACCAAAACCAGCAAACTTCAGTGCCCTCTTCCTTTCCTGGCAGCTCTGAGAGGTTCCCATCAACCCAACCACCACTGCTCAGAGGGGCAAACTGTCCCCACAGCTGCTGCCTCTGGGATTAGCAGAGCTCAGCAGTTAGCAGTGAAACAGCCACAGCAAAACAAACAGGCCCCGGGCACTTACACCGCTGGGAGGGCTGCCATACATTTAATACACACTTATCTGCATTTCACACACGCATTTGCATTTAGCAAACACTCATCTGAAAGACTCCGAGCCCTCCTTTCCTCTCTGCAGCGCTGCAGCAACGCAGCCCCTGCACGAACCCTCCAAAGGCGAGACGGAGGAAAATCTCCCTCTGTCTCCAAGAGGAGCCCGCAGGGAGCCCAGCCGGGCCGGGAGCTCGCAGAGCCGCGGGCAGCAGCACAGCCTGCGGGAGGCTGCAGCGCTCCCTAACGCACAGGGAACTGCTCCGGGCTGCGGAGCCACGTGGGCTTTCTCACGTGTCATTATTCTCATGTTTGCAACTCTGTCCTTGGAACCCATCATACTTCTGCTCTGTTGAAATAGGCAGTGGGTTCAGACTGAAGAAATGCAGGATGATCGGCTTCTGTCTGCTCAGGGCAAGCTCATACGCCACGAGCCCACTGGCCACTACCAGGACACATCGCATCCTCCACAGCGCTTCACCGAACATCTTTCTGGGCAAAGCACGTACCACGTTTAACAAGCTGGGATCATCTTCCAGTGGATGCTGGTAGCTGTGAGGAAATTCAGACCTTTAGCCAAAGGTAGATGGATATGACCTTCCCCAGTGTAATTGTAACAATCTTGCTATTTTTATTCCCTAGTAGTTGAAATATTTCAAAATCCAAATGACCCGAGGTCATTAAACTTTGTAAAGAGATTGCTGCAGGTATTTCCAGACATCTATCAAAAAGTAAGTCACCATGACTGCCTATGACTGGAGGAAAGCACAGATCGGCAAACACTAAATTGTCCTGTTTTACAGCCCCGCAGAATTTTTGCTGAGGTTTCCTAATTTTTCATAGCCAATTTGATGACCATATTAATTAAAATTAGAGTTGAAGAAGAGGTATCCTTATCCACTTATCACCCCATCTGATATGAAAAATGAGTGTTGAAAAATAGCATGAAGACAGATACCTACATAACACAGGATTTTTAACCAGTTTCTAATTTAACCCAGTCACTCTGGGGGACTGCTTCTGCTCATCTATGATATTTAAGGGATATGTGCAAAAAACTTCCATGCTTTTGCTTCCTCTGTTCGTAGCTGAAAATAGGAGGAGATGCAAGTCTGGAATACAGTCATTTCTGGCATTCCCAGTGTCTATCAAAGTATTTGTTGCAAGAATATAAGCAATGTAAACAACGAGATGTTTTCAGGCAAAGTGCCTGAGCAGAGTCACCACACGCAGAGTGCCAGCGGTGCCCCCGCTGCCACCCAGGGCTCAGCCCCGTCCCCGCCCCACCGAGGTGCCGGGCCCCTCCGCGCCAGCTCCCAGCAGTGCCGCCGCCGCCCCGCCGCCGGTTCCAGCTGTGGGTGACCAAAGTCAGGACTGTTTAATAAATTGTACATTTCACTGTATAACTCCAGACATTACCTCACTAAAGAGCATCCCTGCTGACCTCTCCGGGCAGTAGGACCATCTCTGAGTGCTCTGAGCGAGGCACTCAATGCAGGAAACAAAACCGTCCTTGGGCGCTGCATCTGTGTGGCCCCACGCCAGCAGCCATGCAGCGTGCAGCAATGCAGCATGTAGCAATGCAGCGTGCAGCCACGCAGCGTGCAGCAAAAGGCCATGCTCAGCGCAGAGGGGAATCCACTCCCAGGAGGACTCTGCAAACAGCACACAGCAGCATCAGCTGCTCTGCAACTCACTTCAAGTGTGACACACACTTATATAACAGGATCAGATTGGTTTTCTTGCCATTCTTTTTGCTTTGTTTCAGTGGGGGAGAGAAAAAAAATCAAGCCACAGCTAACACGATCAGAGCGTGCACGGTGAGCAGCCCAGAATGCTGTGAAATCACATAAAAGATTTGATCAGAGTCAATATCAGCTGCTGAGCTATAATAGCTTTTGTGGTTCTCCTAACAGGATTTTAATTTTATGTTTATTATTTGGGGACCAGCACAGCGCAGGGAATGCTGTGTGGCAGTGTGGCCCCTCCCTCTGTTCTCTGCCAGGCCGGGAAAACTCCAGCGCAAAGCAAACCAACTTTCGGTATTTTTAATTTTTGCTTGTATTCCCCAGGCTTGGCAGGAGAGAGCAAACTTAATTAAAATCAATGAAGAAAAAGAATGGGATAAATCACAATATGAATATTCTCAGTGCCTGCGTGCAAGCACGGCGCGTGCCAGCTCCCGCCCGCATTCGAGCAGCGGCTGCCTCGAGCACACAGAGCCTCCTGCCCTCCGCCGTCTGCAAGAAACAACGGCTCCTCAGAGCACCGCAGCTCCAACCGGAGCCGCTCCCCGGCCCTGTCCTGCCCCGACAGGAGATGGTCAGAAGACGCTCTGCAGAGTTTTGTGGCCCACGCTGTGCTCAGCAAAGGGCCCCTGCCCCGGGCAGCCCCAGGGCGGGCACTGCCCAGCTCCGCGCTGTCTGCATGCAGCCCCGGTGCCGCCCGGCGCAGCCCCTGTGCCCGCTGCCCACACCTCGCGCTGAGCACCACGGGCACCCCGGGCTCAGTACGTCCCTCACCACGCAGCCGGGGGTCAGCCTTAATAAAACAAATCATTATTCCCTTGTTTCCCATGCATGCCAATCCCTTCCAGGTGAATTAATTTCTTAATCACACTCGTAATGGGGGAGGCTGTCAGAGCCCACGCGGGGCTACCATTAGCACTATGCGACTGGTGAAAGCTTTTCACGCCCTAAGCCAGCCTCACGCTCAGACAACAGAACCCACTGTGCAGCCGCCCGTGACAGCCTCCGGGCGCCCATCGCTGGCGGTGGTGACAGCAGTGTGGGGACCTGCGGGTGGCTGTGCCCGGCCCCCGCCCCCCAGCACAGGGACCCCCCAGCAGCAGCAGCGGGCGCTCAGCATCGCGTGGGTGGCTCAGGCTGCGTCTTGCTTCCAGTCAATCTCTCACAGATTTATGCTGGAGAAATGGGAGCATTAAATATCCCCTTGCTGTAATTCAGCATGCAGCAAGAGATACAGATTTAAATATTTAGTAGCACATAACTGGCTAAAAGCCTCAGCAACATTTTTAAAAATCACTTCTTAATAAAACTGGACTGAAATATTCCCCACAGTTAGAATTTATGGTTGGTAATTGGTGCTCTTTTGATAAATAGGAGTGAATATATATTTATGAACAACAAATATTAATGAAGAAATCATGCAGGAGCCCAACTTCAGGCTGTGCAACCTGCTATTACTCCGCAGCATTCCCCGAGGAGCGCTGACATGAAGCAACACAGAGGCAGGAGCAGCAGCGCGGGCGGACGAGCAGCCCAGGGAGGGCCCCCGGGGCAGCCAGGCGCAGCCCAGGATCCCCGCAGGCCCTGCAGAGCCGCCCGCACCCACTGCCAGCGCTGCTCCCTGGGCTGCGTCAGACACACTGCTGCCCGAGCCGCAGCTCGCCAGCACTCCAGCACTACTGATTCTTATCATGAGTGTGTCAGTAATTTGCATGTGTTCCCCAACGCTTAAAAACTCAGAGGCAGAGCCTATAGTAACCGCTCCTCTTCCGTGTGACGGCAGCAAGAGATTTATCTGCAGGTGATGATCCTGATTACTGCTCAGGCACAGCCCGGGGGAGCTGCATGTTGATTTCTCTTCATTTTTCACCCAGCCAGAGCAGTTTTTAATGCCTGTTGCCTTCTGCACCAGAATCTCAAACGAACACCTAAGCCAGACAGCAACCCCACAGGGCACCATCCACGGGCACACAGGTCCCCGCCCGAGCACATCGCCCCGAGGCTGTGCCAGGGCCCAGGCCCACACGGTGCTCACAGCGTGCCCGGCACCTCCGACGTGCCCGCTGGGGCTGGCTGCACAAGCGCTCACGTTTCCCGAGGCCCATGGAGAGCACCGAAGCCCAGAGGCGGCAGGAGCAAGGCACCTGCTGGCTCCGCGGTGCCCGGGCCCCGCTCGCCTCCTCCCTCCCCTCCCACTGGGGCCGGCGCTGCGCCGTGCTCTGACAGCGCAGATCTGCTCCATGGCCTGCAAAAACCAGAGCAGCCACAGGAAACAGTTCCAGCATTAAATGAAAGAGGCATTTTCATTCTGCAACAGAAACTCTGTGATCTTGGAACACAATTTGCATAAACAGACAATTTGGCTATAAACAATTTCAACATTAACGGGTATTTACATACACAACAACTCACTCAAAATACAATTAAAGGCCTTGATGGATTGGAAAATGTCAAAACATTTAAAAGGCTTCAACACACACTTGATTTACACCTCCTCAGTCAGACACAGAACCGGAGGTTTGTTTACATGTGCTCTCCCAGAGCACGTGGGGCTCTGGCTCCCTGCGACAGCCTGGCCCGCAGCGCCTGCAGCTGATCCCCTGCACGCAGAACTGTCCGCGTTTCCTCTAAGAACAAATTTAGAACGCAAAGACTACAGCTCAGACTCACACCAGCAGCAGCCCCAGCCAGCACCTGCTTCAGCCAGCATGGGGCACAACTTCTCCTTGTCCAGAGAAGGCACCTGGCTCCTCAACACTCCCTGGAGCTAAAACCGAGCACCAGCTCTCCCCGCTCCTGGCCAGGTCCCATGCTCACTCGCTGTCCTCCTCCCCACCAGAAAGCTGAGTGCTCTGCACAATGCCCATCTCACCCAGACAGGCTGCTACTACAGCTAGGGCACTGACACAAGATAGCAGACGTGTGCCCGGATGCCCATGGGGGGACAGCCAGCCCACAGCCCAGGCCCCTCATCGCAGGCTGGGGAGGGCAGGAGCGCCGCTGGCACTGCACACTCGCACACACCGGTGGGGACGAGAAGGGCCCACGCAGCTGAGCTGGGGCAGCTGAGCTCTGCAGAACACCAAAGCTGTGTTTCGTTTTGGGAACCAGACTGCGTGCTTCTGTTTCTCTCAGTTTCGTAGCTTTGACTAGAACACGAAGCAGCCCAGCAGACTGTCCCAGGTGTCCCTGGACACCTCACCAAACACTTGGTGTTTTTACACATGCTATTGGTGGAATAACGAGCAAGAATGCTCCTCCTCTCTGGTTCCAGAACGCTTTGAAGGCTGGTCACAGCTTTATCTTTTCCGTTCAAGGTCAGATTCTTCAAGGGCTACAGGCCAAGCAATTCCATACATATCCTAAAAACACAGCTTTATTTGTGAACTGCCTAATATATTTTAAAGGGCAGGCTCTGCACATTGTACTTTTTATTGCCACTTACCTCCCATCGGTGCCGCTGTTTATCCTCTGCCACACAGAGGTGCATATCACAGCTGTCTCTGTGCGGCACACAGACACCAGGCCCTGGGGGTGCAGCCCTGTGCCCTGGCAGTGGGTGCGTGGAGGAGACCCGCACGCTTTAGGAGCACCACTGGGCATATAAAGCAAAGCAAAACCCATCAGCAGTCATTGACCACGGAGCTCAAAGGAGGTAAAGACTGTGAGCTACACTCATGGAACCCCCAGAATCAGCCTGGCACTGTGGTGCACGAGCAGCCCCAGAAGGGAGCAGAGCAGCACTCCTGGCACTGAGAGATTGTCCAGCACACAGGGGCCTCACATCACTCTTTTTCACTTCCCTTCAGGCCGTGGTCACCACCAAACCCCCACGCCTGCGCGCTGAGGCACTGATGCCCTCCTGCAGGACACTCAGGAAGCACTGGGCCTGAGAGGCCGCACACAACACGGGATGGGGCTCCTGGCAGCCATGGAAGGGTGCCCTGCTCCCCTCGTCTGGACAGAGCTCCTGGAAGCACGGCCCCGCCAGCCCGTCCTGCCCCACAGTGCCAACACACAGCCCCACAGCCAGTGTGGGGCATGTGGCAGGATGAACCACTCCTCCTCTCACCTGAGTCATCAGCACTGCACTGAGCTCACTGAGGGCCCACGCCTCATTAGTCCACCACTCAACATCCATTCACTCCCAGCAGGGCCTTCCCACAGCCGACCCTCAGCCTGAGCCCTCCTGCCTGGGTCGTGGCAGAGCCCTTGGCTACAGCTGCTGCTCCTGCTGCCCAACAGGCTGCGAGCTGTGGTCCATCACGACACAGCACATAGACACTCTCTTTTTCCATTTGTCTGCATTAAATAATTATTTAAGCTACATTAGGTATTTATCAAGTAAACTGTCAGCATCTGACATTTCCTTATTGTAGCTGGAGATTTAGAGCAGCAATTTGTATGCATCCTGGCCCTTGCACGGGCTCTCTGCACAGTGAAATTATGATGTGAGCATGATGTTTTATGAGATACTAGAACTTAATTTCAAAATCTGGGGAGGAGGGAGAAAGGAGGAAAGGGGAAGCAGGTTCACCGGGGTAGAGAGGGGCTCTCAGCTGTGCTTCTCCTGGAATGGGAAGCAGCTGATGTTTGGGACAGCAACAGACAAAGCAGCGGCACTGCCAGCCAAATAAACACCTGACACAGTGATGCAACATCTCCTTTTCCTTACCTTTAGCTTCGGAATTTTTCTCTCCCACTTCAGCTCTGACAGTTTGCACAGCTGCTTCCTTAAATTTCACAGATATCTCACACTGCTCCTTTCCTTTCCCTCTCTCCACATCTCTTCTCTCTGCCTTCCTCCCTGCCTTGCCCAGGCTGGACATCCCTGGGGTGAAACTCAGAAATGCTGTTTACAAAAGATGTCAGCTCTTGGCAGCTGGCACATTTGAGGGATTTATCTGCTCTCTGCATGAGCAGCACCCCCAGCTGCACTCCAGCCATCGCCGTAACTACTGCCTATGTCAGCCTCTCACGGCAGGTCTTTCAACAGATTAATTTAAAAGGTTTCAGTTTGGCTGATTGCATCTAATTTGCCTTGAACCACTGTTGTGATGTGGTGGTGGAGTTACAGCTCATGTGCTGGCAGCCTCCTCGCACCTCACCAGATGGCTGCCCTGGCAATTGCACGTCAACAGAAGAGGCTCAACACGTAGACTGCACACCAGGCGAGCCCCAGGAGATGGCACAGTGCTCCTTCCCATCCTCTGCTGAAGCTTTTCTCTGTACCGGAGGAGTCAAGGAGCTCTGCAGTGCTTCAGCCCCTTAAGGAGACCTGGAGGGGCCACAAACCCAGCTCTTCTGCAGGAATCATCAGCGGGGGCTGTTCTGGGCACAGGAGAATTAGGAGAGCCCAGAGGAGGTGGCTGGCACAGGCGAGGACGCTGGGTCTGCAGCAGTGGAGGGGGTGTGAGGCAGAGCCCAGCCAGCAGAGAGCTGCACGCATCCCAGGCCTGGGTCAGCTCCGGCACAGGCCCCGTGTTTGGGCCCCTGGGAGCTGCGAGTTCCCAGCTTTGCTGCAGGAGAGGCTGCACAGGTAAGGGCACTTGGCCTGCATTTTGCTAGGCGTGTTTCATCTGGTTTGTGTGTGTAAGCACAGCATCCGCAAGAGCCTTCTGTCATTCCACCAACAGCTTCAACCTATGAGAAAACAGAAACAACAATAAAGACTGAAGGAAGACATGCAGCAGCAGAGCCAAAGCACAGACACCGGCACTTGGCAAGTTCATACCAGGGCTGAATCATGAGATGGTAAGGGCAGAGATGGAAACCCGTCTCATTTTCAGTTCCTCTAAGAATGCAAATAAGACATTTTTTTCCTTCTATGTTCTTGACACTTAACCTACTCAATGCTCTTTATTTGCATTGATCACATTTTATAGTATGATTAAATTTGTATGAAAGAGAACTGATTGGTTTTGTTTTACACTCATTGAATGCAATTTATGGTCAGACAAATGAACTCTCAGCAGTTAGTTTGATTTATCCAGCAGCATAAAGCTTGACAATCTGCACTCTCAGATAATCTGTTTTAAAAGAATTATCGTTATTGTTATTTTTCTTGCTTGGGGAAACCATTAAACCTAGAGGTAGGTAGAAGAGGAAGAAAACAGTTAGCAGAGTGGCTCTGTCCAGAGCCTTGGGAAAGAAAGCAGCCTGGGCATCCTGTCTCAAGCTGCCAGCCATGGGGGATGTGCTGAGTTCTGAAGTCCAGCCTCATTTTTTTGGCATCTACATGCAAAAAGAAGTTGTTCCCAATTAATAAATGAGATTTAAATAACAATAAATTGTCTCATGTGAGCATGCTGCCAGTTCTTCTCATGCAAAGCAATAAATGAAGAGATGAAAGCTTATTATTTCATAAGAAGGAGTTGTTTTTGTACAGGACAAGATGCTAGAAAGATGTTGCCACTTTTTGGCAGACGGTGGCCATGCTCAATGGTCATTCATTTTAAGAATCAAAGCAGAGCCTAAATATCATACTGAAAGCATATATCAGGAACAGACTTGCAATCTGGGGGACAAAACTGGGGGACAATGCCAGCACTCCTTTAATGCGGATACAAACTTCGGAGAGTCCTCAGGGAACACAGTGCTCCTTTCTCTTTGCAAGGATCCCCTTGAGAATCTTCACATGTGTAGACTATGCAACTGCTATTTGGCCAAGCCATGAAGTATTATGAAAGTCAAAGCTTGCACTGAGAGTAGCATGCCATCTGTTCAGGCTTGAGAGACAGGAAATAGCTATCAAAACTACAGTCTAATCATAATGAGCTGGCTGGCAGCTAACAAGCACACATGCTGTCTGGCAAAGAGCTAAGATGCTTATCAGCTGAGCATCTTGCAAGAGAAAAATGAAGTATCTGACAGGGTGAGGGAGAAATACAAAAAGAGCAGGCAGCCAAAACAAAGCTAATTAATTAATGAGGGGAGTCACATGGTCCACTGAAAATTAGGGAGCATCTACACAAAGATCCTCTAATTGCTCCTGTACACCTCTGGTTAAGTTCATATCCATATTGAAGGATATGGAAAATTCGTAGGCCAGGAAGCAGCCAAATCTGTCTGCATGAACCAAAGTAAAGCCAACAAGAGAGATGGGAACTGAATCACAAAGCACAGTGACCAAAGCATGCGCTGAGTAGAAAAGCTTAATCTACAGGAAAGTATGTAAGGTGTTCTGTGAATAAGAACATTGACAGTTCATGGTCAGTGAAGTTAAGTTGCCGGTCTGCTTGACACCAAAACTGGCGTAATGCTTCGATTCTATTCACTATTTAGCTTGATAAGGAAGTGAAAAATTCATAACAGAGTTGTATCTTTGCCCAGAGAGAATGGATCTGGGGTCAGTTCCTCAGTCTGTCTGGAGCATCTCCACTGCTAACGACTGGTGGGTGAACAGATGCTCCTGGGATAGCAAGGCTCTGGGAGGTGACGAACACAGCAGATGCATTTGAACTCAAGGAGCTGCTACTTTTTAAATTAGTCAGCAGTGAGAGACAGTCTTGTCCTCACCAACCTGTCTGAATTTCCAGCCAATCGACAATCACAAGGGAGCACACACCCACTCGCTCTATGCATCCAAACCAGCAGTCTGTAATTGTCTACATGAAGAAATACCAGAAGATTTTGCATGGACCAACTACTCAGCAGCCTGAAAAACAATAAAATGAAGAACACCAGATTCATCCTTCGACAAAGCATATTCAAAGGCAGACAGTAAATCTTCAGAAACAGCAACACCGGCATTCCCTGTGAGCTGCAGCAAGCCACCAGTATTGGCCATGAGACGAGAGACCAGATGAGACTTCTGGAACACTACCAGCCTACCAACATGGATGAGGAAAGAGGAAGAAATATGCAGTTCTTAAAGACCTGTGGGGCCTTGGGGCAAAAATGCCCCAAGGACGAGGATGCTGTAGAAAGGAGAAAGATAAATTGTTCAGCTGCATAGGCATCCTCTCTCAACAACTTGTTGAAAGCCCCACCTGAATAACACCAACATTTAATTTTTGTACAAACTGGGAGATGAAGAAGATGAAAAACTTAACAGAGACATATCTGCCGTAACAGCTGTGCCAGCTATTCCTCAAACACCACAAAGCACACACTAAGCACCACAAAGCACAGCCCTACTTGTGCTCGGCTCTGCAGAGCAAATGGTAATTAGACTTTTCCAATCATTGCTGTCTCCTTACTGATGGCGATGGAGAGGTGAAAGATCTGTGACAGACACAGATTCTCCTGAAGCTTCTCCCTCTCTGAATTTGTCATTTCAAGCTTGCAGTCAGAATCACAGCATTTGCTTAAAATGTGTTTCAAGGTTCTTTCCTACATTTCTGTTCTGTAGGTAAAAAGCTTCAGTTGTTCCCGGAAAGGCCTAATTTCAGTCATCTTCAGCAAACAGCAAAGTGCAGCAACACAGACACACGGTACAATAGTCGGTGCTGGACCACACCTACAACATCCTAACAGCAAACCTACAAATCTCCTGCACCAGTCTTGAATGTTAAGATAATGTGAAGTCACTAACAGAAATCGAGACCTACTTGTAGGCACAACTCAACACAGCCTGTGAGAGAGTATGATAGACAGGATGACATAAGAAAGCATGATTAACATGACGAGCTGACTCCAGGAGCAAGAACATCCCACAGGAGCCCACAGCAATGGTGGAGTACCGAGGAGGACAGGCTGGATAAAACCTGCACTGGCCCAGGGCCCGTTAAAGCTGCTGCTCTTGCAGACTGCATTTGTGCTCAGAGTATGAAGCACAGGGCTGAATATTGATTGTCCTGTCACTTTTTGCTTAATCCGAACTCAGCAAGCCAAAGGCAGCTGTGCGCAGCCAAGGCAGGGGACACGGAGGAGGACATGCAGTGTCTGTGCAGCACAGTGAGGAGTAGGGAGCAGGGGCAGGGCAGGTCCCCAATCCCCCTCTCCTGCAGGAGAATGGAAGTGCAGCCCCGGCCAGGAGATGCTCAGGGGACACGGCAGTGGCGAGGGGACAGCCCTGCTCTCATGTTTGGAGGGAACAGGCTGCTCCTCCCCACAAACCGAGGCACTTGTTTCAAGGGCTGTCGCTCCACGCTGCTGTGGTTTGACCCAGCAAATAGCTCAGTCCCACACGGTTGTTTGCTCACTCCTGTCCCCCCAGGTGGGATGGGGGAGAGAATTAGGAGAAAATACAGTAGAACTCGTGGGGTGGGATAAAAGCTATTTACTGAGACAGCAAAGTAAAAGAAATAACAGTAATTATATATATATATATATATACACAAAAATAGATGATACACAAAGCAA
>WBMW01000644.1:8206-21829 GCA_013396635.1 Penelope pileata
GGAGCAGAGGGGGAGGATCACCTCCCTTGACCTGCTGGCAATGCTCTTTTTAATGCCCCCCAGGATCCTGTTAGCCTTCTTGGCCACGAAGGCACACAGTTGGCTCATGGCCAGCCTGTTGTCCACCAGGACCCTCAGGTCCCTCTCTGTAGAGCTCCTCTCCAGCAGGTCATCCTCCAGCCTGTACTGGTGCATTTCAGTGGCCTTTCACTAGTTGGTCGTTAAACATTAGAGGGAAAGAGGTAATGAACACCACTATTCAAATACTTGTAAAAATATATCTGAAATATAATATGCTTAGATGTAGTGTTGTTTTTGTATGTTTTCTAGAACTATATACTTTACAAAGGTTCACTGTCATGAAACATGAAACCCAATCCTCAGTGCTTTAATCAAAACAACCTTCAAGGCATGCATTGCTATCCCTTTTCTAGTTCTGCTACTTCTGCATGTCATGTTGAGAACAGACAAGGGTAAAGACACTGAAGAACGGGTGTTATAGACCTGAGCTCTTGGGTGACTGTTGCAGAATTTGTTTCTCACAATCTTTCCTCTGTAAACACTCCCAGGATCCAGGCCAAGTCCATTTTTTCCTGTAAACGTAACTTAATACAACGGAAGCTCTCAGACTTAAGACACAATACACCACTTGTAATTCCTAAAGAGTCTGATACTTAATATCTATGTACCTAAATCATTTAATCATTCACTTAATAGCAGAATAAATAAGTTATAAACTCTAAATTTGGTGCACATTATGCTGAGGCATGCCCATACAAATAGGCTTTTTGATAAAGTAAATCTTTACACTGTCAGAGCACAAACCTTATTTTCTATTTGGAAAAGTCAGGGGAGAAAGAGCTGAGTCTGCAGTAAGATTGCTTACTTGAGGAAAATTAGAGATTTATTAGCAGATTTCATTAAATATATGTAAGGACCCCAGCATTCAGGGTTGAAAAATTAGTATGCAAGAGAGGAGAAATAATGCAAATCAGGATAAATGAGTAGTATAATAATATCACAAAGATCCACACATGTGAAAAATATATATCTTTGTTTTTTCTAATGATGCAGTTTTTCTAGAATCCTGACTTCATCTATTTGTCTAGTAAGGTTTCCAGTTTCCTAAAGGCACATGCAGTTTGACACTTTAACTGGCAACACAACTGATAAGGCGCACAGCACTCACATTGCACTGGATGCGACATAAACCACTTCCCTTTGATTATAACTTGTAATAATGTTTGTGTGAAAGAAATAACTTTCACTTTCACTTCAGATCCATCATCAGTCACTTTATATCTAATGTCAGAAAAAAATACAGATTTCCTTGTCTCAACTTTTAATCAGATATTGGAACAGTTGGAAGTATTAAATGGCCAAATGGTGGCAAATGCTGCTGTATTTTTTTTTTTTTAATGAAGAGAGGAAAAGAAAGAAATCTGCAAAGGTTCCCTGCTTACTAGATGTTTGTTAAATATTTATTGAATATTTTAATACAAAATCTTCCAATGCTAGATTCATTCTGACAATTATCCTTTTGTACTCAAAAGTATTCTTTTATTCACTGCTATCGTTTCACCTATTAAAGATACTGTAACTTCAGACACCTTAAAATTCTACATCATTATATACTCCTGAAAAACATACTAAAGAATAAAAAAGAATTGTGAAGGAAA
Organism: Penelope pileata; assembly: GCA_013396635.1. Classification (NCBI taxonomy): domain Eukaryota; kingdom Metazoa; phylum Chordata; class Aves; order Galliformes; family Cracidae; genus Penelope; species Penelope pileata. Next base: position 9,886 of record WBMW01000644.1, read on the forward strand.
TGAATGAGATTTTAGTTAATGAGGTCTTATTCTTGCTTTACAACGGCAGACAATGTATCAGCTACAAATGGAGATCTTACTGAACTACAATGCCACTTCAAACAACAGCCAGGCAGTACAGCTGCTGAAGCCAGAATATGTACCTGTCTTCAGTGTGCCAAAGGAAATAAATAAGTTAGAGAATACCACTGAATGTAAAGAAAAATGGCAAAAATATATATTAATGGCAATAAAATTTCACAAACCACAAGATTATTTTGTTAAATCCCAGCACAAGTTTGTCAGAGCTACATTAATAATAAATACTATAGATTCTGTACTACACTAATAAAATTCAGTGTCTCTTCTTATTATAAGGAAGATCAAATAGCAAATGGCAGATTAGAGGAACAACATTTCCAAAAACAATGGTTGTTTACTCTCCCCGAATTCACAATATATAAGTTCCCATGACAAAAACAGAGAGCACAAGAAGCCTATTTTGGATGTCATCTGGTTCACTCGTGTTCCACCAGGCAAGAGCAATGACAATACTTTGAAAACATATCTAGCCTGAATGCAACATTTCCAGGGAAGGGGTGCACAATTAACTCTGGTTATGAAATCTTTTATACTGAACTCCCCCTTAAAACAATAAAGCCTACCCTACATTCGTCTGATGCAATTTAAGCCTACTGCCTTTTATTCCACACCCTGCAGTCCTTAAGGAACAGATGATTCTTCCCCTTTTTGAGGCACACCTTCTGAGTAGAAGACCATAATCACACCCTCCCTTATTCTTCTTATGTGTGAAAGTAAACAGTGGTGACTTTTTCAGTCTTTTGCCATAAGTCTTGTTACCACAGTATCCAGTCATTTTCTTTGTTCTCATAGAACAGCTTGGGTTACAGGGAACCTTAAAATCCATCTGTGTAAATCTGCATGTATGTTTTTACAGATAGGTAGTTATGCATACATTCCAAGCACAGACATTCATCAATGAGAACAACAGAATTGCATCAGATTAGAAATACTGGCACAAAGAAAATAATGGAAAAAGTAATAAGCATAAGTTATCAGCATAATTGATTGTGACAAACTTGTACCAGCTTTTATTCAAATCAGCTAATTCCACATCTAATCCTAGATCTCTGGTAAATCCTTATACCATATAAAGTTCATTTCCATAAGAAAGAAAAAAAAAAAGGGAAAAAAGCGAAAAACAGCAAAGATTCCTAGGGTCATCTTTATCTTGGTTTCTTGCGTTTCCTATTCCACCTCTCAGAAAAAGAAGAGAGGCAGAGTACTGTGTTTATTGCTCAGTGTTTGATAAGTTGACAAATGGAAAATAAAAGAACCACTTACTAGCTCTGAGAGATTACAATAGTATATTGCTCTGTCATTTGACAGATGACCTGACTATTGCTATGGGAACCAGCAAGAAGCAAAGTACCATATGTCAGAAAGATACTGCAGAGCAGTAAAGGCTAATAACATGAAATAAATGAAGGGGTTAAAATGTTAGAGAAATTCTGGTAGTTCCCATATGTAACCTGACTACGAAAATTCTTCATTCTTCAACAAGCTGTGGTAGAAAGAGCATGAAGATTAAAGGATGAAAAATAGAATTTTCAGCACTCCACCCTTAAAACTTCTCAGGTTTATCCTTCATGCATTTGCTTAGCATTTAACTATAGAATGGAGACTTAAGAATTGACATGAAATGCTTTAAAAATGCAATGGAAAAAGTAGAGTAAAATCAATAGTGGTGTGAGGAATGACTCTAACAGCTTGTGTTTTCACAGTGGTAATCAAAAAGTAATTTTATATCCAATAATTTGTATTGATTGTTTGTGAAACTGTAATGCATTACATCATGCACATTGTTGTCTGGTTATAAATATGTGTACCATTCTTGGTCTTTTTCTTTTATCAAGTTTCATTTTCCCCAAGACAATTTTTATTCTCTGTTGTTAATACATTGGAGCAAAATAGTAAGTTATGAATATTTTTTGAGCTAACGGTTTGCAGCTTGCTCTCTGCTCTGAACTCATTTCTGGAAGAGAACGAAGAGGTGGGTAGCTGTCATAGTTTCTAACTGAAACTTTCTCTCAGTGTCTGCTACAAAGCTGTGTTTTGGTTCTAGAAGGAAAACAAGGCTGATAACACCCAGCAGCGCTGAACAGAACCAAGGACATTTGTATGTCTCTGCCAGGAGAGTGAAGAGGCTAGGGGGGCTGCAGGGAGCTGGGAGGGGACAAGAATGGGGCAGCTGACCCAAACTGACCAAAGGGATATTCCATACCATATGACATCATGTAATATAAGGAAGGGAAGTGAGCTGGGAGGGCCCGTTTGCTTGGGGATTGGCTAAGCATCAGTCGCGGTCGGTGAGCGATTGCTTTGTACAATCACTTGTTTTGTATATAATTATCATTACTGTTATTGTACTCTATTTTCCTCTTTCTGTTAGTAAATAGTTTTATCTCAACCTATGAGTTTTACCTTATTTCTCAATTGTCTCCCTCACCCCAGGAGGGGGAGGAGAGGGGGGTGAGCGTGGTTTTTCCAGGCCTGCTGGCTCAGACCATGACAATAGCATAACAGAGCCCTCAAACTAGCACAATTTGCAGGTGATTCACCCAGAAGTTGTCAGGTGTTTCACTTTTATCAGATCTCCATCAAATGTTCAAACAATTAATTTATAAAGAATTGTATTTTCTTTGGAATACAAAAACTTTCATTTATGATATTATATCAGAAAAATATAGGGCATAAATAAATTCTGTTAAATACATAAAAGACATAGAAAATATACTGCAGGTAAAGCACACTTCATCTTAAGTCAGCTCGTCTGTCTAAAGAAACCAAGAAATGTGGCATACACTATGACGTTAAGAGGGTAGGCATTGATTGCTTATATAAATCATGCAAAAATTGAAATGCTTCAGGGAGAACTCTCATTTTACTTCTTTAAGTAATATTGGAAATAAGTTGCAATATCATTAATTTCTTTATCATATTTGTTATTTTTATTTCAAAAATATTTATTGGATGAAATTTCCCAGAATTTGAATTGATTTTATTAGCATACTTTGTCATTTCTGTACTTTCTGTGAAGCCACATTTGCTTCCCCTTTTGCCTGAAGTACATCCATTATGAGACAATAAAGTAATGAAATTCCTCTGCTATGCCCCAGATTATCCTTGCAGATACTTGTTTTCCCCTCAGTGATGTCTGTCTAGAGAGCTCTTGTCACAAAAAAGAGGAAGACTGAGAAGCTGTCACACAACAAATCTCATCAAGCTCATTAGCAGTTCACCAAAACAGTAAGTAATGGAAGATTTCAAGTTTATTTTGAAAATGAAGACATTTTGATTTAATTTGTGCCCATGAAAAATGAGTATGATTTCCCAGAGAGAATAGGGAAAAGAAGGAGTTGTTTTGTATGTGTAGAGACTTTATTACAATATTTTCATGTTTTGAGACTCTAAACTGGTATTTTTCTATTTGTGTTTCTTATTCAGAAATTAATATTCTGGAGTTTGACACTGTAAGCTAGACATACATGCAATTCATGTTGCTATGTACCTATTGATCTATAAGTATTTACTGACACTCCACAATAAACTCAAAGACTCATATATAGCTTTGTTGTACTCATACACAATTTGTAGATAACACTTATAATAATACATACTGACGATTATTTGTAAATAACCAGAAACAATCACACATTTGTTGCACTGGCAGGAAAAAGAAAGAAGGAAGGAATCTGTCACACTAGCTTCTGGTCAGGCATAAAACTACACAATACCAATCTCTCTGCTATTATTTCTTTCAAGCAAGTTTCAGGTTTGCCTTGGTTCCTTTTGTCATCAGAAGATTCTGATGAAGGCTAAAAGTAGCAATTATTCGGTATGTCTGCTAACTCTATGAGTTGTCTGAGTTTAAGCTGTTTCCGTCTTTGTTTTCGAGCTGTGGTTGGCTGATACTTCATCTCTACTGGTTCATCTCTACAGAAAAACACAAATAACCAGAAAAAACCCATCAGCTTTTCAACACAAAATGCTATTCTGGGGAGAAGATGGAGAAGAAAGAGAAGATTCAGTCAGTGAGAGAACACCTGACAAGGCCTCATTTTCTCATTGACTATTTCCTGTTATTAGACTTACCTGTGGGCTATTTCATCCCTTATTGGATTTACCAGATTGTTAGAAAGGGTCTATGCAATGTCCACTGTGTTACACTATACCTTTCTCTCAACACAGGTACATCTTCAGCATACCACTGGAGAGGGGCAATCTTCATCCTGACCACTAAAAGAGAAATGAGTTAGGATGATGAAGTGAATGATTAGTTCAGTCTCTTGGAGAATACTTGTACCCTCCCATATGTATAGTCATGAAGTAAGGTACACACTTTGGTACTTTAGGCTTTAAACTGGGATTCCAGACAAAGGAGTATGCTTTTCTCACTTTCCAACTTCACTTTATAAAGAAATTTAATGTTTCACACATTTGTACCACTTATCCAACCATGCAGTCATAGTTACTAGATGTGAAACCTTTAATTCAGATTATATTTTTTCTCTTTAGTGCTACGAAACCTCATCACTCAGACAATGTTGCATCTACCACTTAAGCCTTACTTTTTTTTTTCAGATGTGCTTAGGATGCCAAGGATTTAATGACATGTTAAAACGTACCCTCATTTATTTCAGAAGATTGAGGTTAATATGGAAACAGTACCTGTTGATGAAACTGACTTCTACAAAATCATGTTCTTTCTTGGAGAAAAATGCATTCATTTAAAGTAGAAGTACTTATTGAAAAAGGAGTGCAGATCAGAACAGTAGTACTGCTTTGTACTAGTAATGCACTTAATTAATTTAATTAATAAAGTAATTATAAAGGAAATTAATAAAGTAATTGCTTTGAGATGCTTTTGAGATGTTGGAAAATAAGTCTTCTTCTTTTTTTTTTTTCTCTTGAGCATTTTTTAAAACATAGACAGAATGTGAATCCAGATGTAGGATATGTAGTAGTAGATGTAGTAGATGTAGTAGATATAAGGATCTACTCAAACACATATTTAGAATGATCTAGCTTATATTAAAGTGTTTGGTCTTATTTTAAAGGGGGGTCTTTACTGATAGGGCTCCAAACAGCCTTTGGGTCTGGATAAGTTAGTTAAGGGGAAAGGTAATTGTCTGAGAGTTACATATCTAAGCCGTAACTAATAGAAGTCTTCAGATTTGAAGTTGTGCCTTGATATTTCACAAACCTCTTTAGAAATAATTGTTACCAGCAACTTCCGATAACCTGTAAGTAGTCAGAAATAATTTTTTACTTTTTATCCCCTCATGACTGTACACAGTCTTCTCAGAAAGGAGATAAGCATATTAATTCCTTCTCTCTTATGTTTATGGAACAAGGTTAAAGTAAGTGTTTAGTGCATATATTATGTTGATAATTGTATTTATCCCTGAATTACGGTTAACAGAAGATGTGAAGGCCAGCAAACATGATGCAACATAATCTCAATGACCTCAAAGATCAATGCTTCTGCCACTCTTTTGTATATTTGTTCTTTCTTTTTTTTTCCCAAGACATTTTCTTTCTCACCTGTGACAAATATATTTAGAGAAAAAAAGTTCATTTTGTAAAATCAGTATTCAGTACAAATAATGAACATTCACTTTCTTTATCACTATAATCATTGCTATTTTTGTATCATCTCTGTCGCTAACATTTAAATTTATTTAAGAATTTATGAATTGTAGGGGTTGGAAGACACCTTGAGAGATCATCGAGTCCAACCCTCCTGCCAAAGCAGTTCCCTACAGCAGGTTGGACAGGCAGGCGTTCGGGCGAGTCTGGAATATCTCCAGGGAAGGAGACTCCACAACCTCCCTGGGCAGCGTGTTCCAGTGCTCAGTCATCCACACCGTGAAGAAGTTCTTCTGCATGTTGGTGCAGAACTTCCTGTGCTCCAGTTTAAGGCCATTGCCCCTTGTCCTGTCCCCACAGACCACTGAAAAGAGATTCCCCACGTAAGATATTTAGAAACAATGACCAGATCTCCTCTCAGCCTTTTTTTCTCAAGGCTGAGCAGGCCCAGATTACTGAGCCTCTCCTCATCAGGGAGATGCTCCACACCCTTTATCACCTTTGTGGCCATCCGCTGGACTCTTTCCAGGAGGTCCCTGTCTTTTTTATACTGGGGAGCCCAGAACTGGATACAGTACTCCAGCTGGGGCCTGACCAGGGCAGAGTAGAGGGGGAGGATCACCTCCCTCGACCTGCTGGCAATACTCTTTTTAATGCACCCCAGGATCCTGTTGGCCTTCTTGGCCACCAGGGCACACTGCTGGCTCACGGCCAACCTGTTGTCCACCAGGACCCCCAGGTCCCTCTCTGTAGAGCTCCTCTCCAGCAAGTCATCCCCCAGCCTGTACTGGTGCATGCGGTTATTCCTCCCCAGGTGCAAGACTCTACGCTTGCTTTTGTTGAACCTCATCAGGTTCCTCTCTGCCCAACTCTCCAGCCTGTCCAGGTCTTGCTGAATGGCAGCACAGCCTTCTGGTGTGTCAGACACTCCTCCCAGTTTTGTATCATCAGCAAACTCGCTGAGGGTGGACACTATCCCCTCATCAAGGTCGNCTGGCCTGTAGTTTCCCGGGTCCTCCTTCTTGCCCTTTTTGAAGACCGGAGTGACATTGGCTATCCTCCAGTCTTCAGGCACTTCTCCCGTTCTCCAAGACCTGTCAAAGACGATGGAGAGCAGCTGGGCAATCACCTCTGCCAGCTCCCTCAGCATATGTGGATGGATCCCATCAGGGCCCATGGATTTGTGCACGTTGATTCCAGCCAGACGCTCCTGGACCATCCCCTCCTCAAACGGAGGGAAGCCGTCCATTTCCTGGACTCTGTCTCTCACCCCCAGGGTTGAGGATTCCTGAGGGGGAGTCTTTGAAGTGATTGGCTTTCACATATTGACAAATCTTTTCCTAAATGGATTTTTCAGTTGTAAAAACCTGGCATATTTAGATTTCTTTCATTTCACCATGGTGTTGTAATTCTGAAATAATTTTAAAAATAAATGAAAGTTGTTTTCAAGCCATATTAAAATTTTGTATGTTTGGTAATAACCAACATGTTTAGTTAAAACAATTATCATTTGGCTTATAATATTATTTTCTTTAATGAGTGCTAACACGACAATATTTTGAATAGTTCCTGCTCTGAAGAACACAAAGGTTTGAAAAACCTAAATCCTGTTTTTTTGATCCCATTAGTTTGGCTTCTGTAGTCTGAACAGAGTGGACAATGTGTATGTTTGATAGATTAGAAGAGGGAAGAAAAGTATGCAAAAGGCCAACATTAGAATGAAATGGCATATGATATTCCAGCTTTGTATGGCCAAAAACAGACAACAAGAATGGAAATCTTGTTTAGGTACTCCACTCATGTCCTTCCAATGGGAAATAAACAGTGACAGTATATTGTATGTTTCTCATCTATTGTCTATTAGCACAGTAATTAATAGAGAATAAACAGGTACAGACACCAAGCTGATAATATGGCAAAGCTGATCAACATGAAACTAGAAATGTGAGAAATGTAGACACTGAGATGCTGCTGTCACCTCCTTCAAACTGAGCACTCACTGGTGCTCCTACATGAGATCCACAGAGTTTATTTTACATAGTATTTGATACACTGAAGAAGGTGCCAGCAAAGATACTGGATTTATTTTGTGAATTTTCACTTCTATGGTTTGTTTTTGGTTGATCATGTTGTTTTTATTGATGCCATATGTATTATGACATTTGTGGTTTCATTTGTAGGGAAGCCCACAAACTCTAAATTTTCATATTTGGGTTCATTCATTCAATTTTGTCTCATTTTCAAATATTTATTTATTTATTCTTTCCTCTTCTTCAATTATTTTTCCTTTTAGGCAGGAAACTGTCTTTCTTTATCCAGTTCCAAATGTAATAAAAATCTATTAAGAAGAAATTATATCCTAGCTCTAATGAAGTCAATGAGAATTTTGTTATTGATTTCTATAGAGTTAAGACTTCACCAATATACCCAAATCTGTACCTGACTAATCACATTATTTTATCTTCACTGTTAAATAAGTGGAGGGTTCTTTAAAAATCTTTATTCAGTTATGATCAAATGTCAGCTGAAAGGAATTGTTATGTTCAATCTTCCTCTTCAAAGACTTTTCCTAATCTCTTTGTTGGAAGGAATGTAAACGTGTGTATAATGGAAATGAGCTATCAGATAGATTGGAATTGTAATTGAATGCAAGAAGTTCAAAGTATGGAGACAAGAAGTTCAGACAATGGTGCTTCCTTCACCTTTTAGCACAATTCTAACAGCAAATATTCCACAGCGCCTTTCCTTCTTCTTAACATGTTTGTAATGTGTAGTTTTCAGCCTATAGCTAAACTGCAACAATGAGTACTGTATAGAAGTTCTAAAATTCCAGATTAGTAAATCCTTCTCACCCCATCTTTTCTTTCAGGTAACAGAACTTCTGCATGGAAACAGATTTTCAGAGTTTTTAGACTCAGATTTATCTAAGAAAGATTGAAACGTTCATGGTCCTGTGTGCTATCTCCCTTCTATTCTAAAGCAGGGAGAATCATATACTCATGGAAGGAAGAGGTATAGATTTTCATCAGAATATAATAATTTGACCCAAAGTTACAAAAAAAAGAATTAAAATACTAAATTTGAAAAGATTCTGAAAGAATTTTCCTTTCCTCTTGAAACCTATACCTCTCATCCTCTGGTGCATTAGTGTTGTGGTTTGAGCCAGCAGGCCTGAAAACACTACACAGCCTTTTGCGCAGACCCCCCACCCTCCCAGCTGGGATGGGGGAGAGAATCGAGAAAAAAAATTGGTAGAAATCGTGGGTTGAGATAAAACTATTCACTAACAGAAAAGGAAAATAGAATAAAATAACAGTAATGATAATTATATACAAAACAAGTGATTGTACAAAGCAATCGCTCACCGACCGCGACCAATGCTTAGCCAATCCCCAAGCAAACAGGCCCTCCCAGCTCACTTCCCTTCCTTATATTACATGATGTCATATGGTATGAAATATCCCTTTGGTCAGTTTGGGTCAGCTGCCCCATTCGTGTCCCCTCCCAGCTCCCTGTGCCCCCCCTAGCCTCTTCACTGGCAGAGGGACACAGGGAGCTGAGAATGAAAATGTCCTTGGCTCTGTTCAATGTTGCTGGGTGTTATCAGCCTTGTTTTTCTTCTAGAATCAAAACACAGCTTTGTACCAGACACTAATAGAAAAAGTTTCAGTTAGAAACTAAGAAAATTAGACATTCAAGAAGGTACTGATTAATATATTTTATTAAGGCACTGTCCAAATATAGCTCAATAGAGTTGAAAAAGTCTCAGGAGATGAACTTTTCTGTTCATTTTTTTTACCCCCGAGTAGAAACAGCTATATCTTTATTACTCCTGACAGGGGTGATCCAGGCTAGTCTTAAAGATCTTCAACATTGGAGACTCCAAGAAATTTATTCCACCCCTTCTTTTGCAGTGGGATTTTTTCTTCTCTCATTTCTGGATGTGTATCTACAACTTTCAGTGGCTTAAGCACTTTTTAAAAGTTTAGGAAGAAACAAAAATTCCAGTGACATATTGAAGATACAGCATAGTTCTAAATTCATTTTACTGTCTTATATCACAATAAAGGCTGTGAAATACCTTTATAAATATTAGCTTTATGCTATGAACTGAAAGAAGCAGAACTTTTTCAGTACTCCTGTTTTTATGCGCTTTCACTTATGGAGTATAAGTGCACATCTTTGGTTGGAAGGCCGTAGACAGAGGATTGTGGTGAATGGTGCGATGTCCAGGTGGAGGCCAGTAATGAGCGGTGTCCCCCAGAGGTCTGTCCTGGGACCAATTCTCTTCAGTATCTTCATCAATGACATTGATGATGGGATTGAGTGCACCCTCAGCAAGTTTGTTGATGACACCAAGCTGAGTGGTGCAGTTGACACGTTGGAAGGAAGGGATGCCATCCAGAGGGACCTTGACAAATTTGAAAGGTGGGCCCGTGTGAACCTGATGAGGTTCAACATAGTCAAGTGCAAGGTCTTGCACTTGGGTCAAAGTAATCCCAGATATATATACAGACTGGGAGAAGAGATCCTGCAGAGTAGCCCAGCTGAGAAAGAACTGGGGGTCCTGATGGATGAAAAACTGAACATGAGCCAGCAGCATGCTCTTGCAGCTCAGAAGGCTCCATCAGGAGAGGGGTGGCCAGCAGGGACAGGGAAGTGATTGTTCCTCTCTACTCTGCCCTCGTGAGGCCCCATCTGCAGTACTGTGTCCAGGTCTGGGTCCCCCAATACAGGAAAGATGTAGAACTGTTGGAAAGGGTCCAGAGGAGGGCCACAAAGATGATCAGAGGGCTGGAGCACCTCCCCTGTGAGAACAGGCTGAGGGAGCTGGGCTTGTTCAGCCTGGAGAAGAGAAGGCTGCGGAGGGACCTCATTGCGGCCTTCCAGTATTTAAAGGGAGATTATAAACAGGAGGGGAACCAACTTTTCACAAGAGTAGACAGTGATATGACAAGGGGGAATGGTTTTAAGCTGAAGGAAGGAAGGTCCAGATTAGACATCAGGGAGAAGTTCTTTACTGAGAGAGTGGTGAGGTGCTGGAACAGCTGCCCGAAGAGGATGTGGATGCCCCGACCCTAGATGTGTTCAAGACCAGGTTGGATGGGGTCCTGGGCAACTTGATCTAGTACCAGATCTGGAGGTTGGTGGCCTTGCCTGTGGCAGGGGTATTGGAACCTGGTGGTCCTTTGGGCCCCTTCCAAACCGGGCCATTCTATGATTCTATGATTCTATCTTGAGATTTTCTCAGTTGTGTTTACAAATAACATGATGGTGTTGGAGATTACTGGAAATTGAATCAAAAAACTGAAATTTATAAATTCTCATTAGTAATATGAGATCTATACTGGTATAGCATTTCTATCAGAATTTCATATTCCATTTTCTACAATATCTGTGAAACCTTGGAATTCTTAAAGCGTGTCTAAATAAGAGAACTCCTTTTCCCTCTTTTCCTATTCACTTCATTTATTTATAGGATCATTTATGAATTTAGCTTGGTTTCTTCACTCCTTTTAGTTAATGAACCTTTGATTTCAGTTACTAAGCTGTGAAGAGAAAAGCTGGAGTATGCATGTCTTTGTAAAATCCAATGTTGCAGTTAAGCAGATATTCCCATTTTCCTTTGAATATAGGAACATATTGAAAGATATTGAACAGATGAACAAAAAGACTATTCTTCATGAAAATTAGAATCACAGAATGATTAACGTTAGAAAAGGCCACTAAGATCATCAAGTCCAACCTAATCTTACATCATTCTTTAAAAAAAGCCGGCAAAAAATAAATCTTGAGAAAACAAACTCTAAAAGCCCCTGAGTATATGGGAAAATTCCTAGAACGATAGCTAGTGATATCGTCAAATGGCTTTCACTAGAAGAAAGAAAGCATGTTGCTCCAATCAATACACTGATAGACAGTAATGTAAAGATTAAGAGCAGAATATTAAAAAATTTAATACTTTGCATCTTCATAAAGTACTTTGGAAGTCAATATCTTTAGAAACCTGGCCCATTTCCCTGCTTTCAAAACATTAGGTATTTAAGGTTTTTAAATAATTCATGCAGTCCATGTGATTACAAATGCAAAAAGCAAGTCCATCCATTATCTTCTGCAGCAGCTACCTGGATATTGGGTTGTGGAACTTTTGTTATGGGTTTGTTGTATTTTTAACTGCTTGACATTCTTCTTATCTTGTTGAATTGAGACTAGAAAAAAAATTGTATTCTTTCTCAGACAGTAAATGTACAACTATGTGGGTATATTTGGAAAAAGGGAAGGGAAGGTTTGG
>WBMW01000645.1:0-14665 GCA_013396635.1 Penelope pileata
GGCCGCAGATTATGGTGGCAGCGCGGCGGCGGCGATAACCGCGCTCTGCGAACGCGTTTGGCGTCTGCTGTCGTCGCTGGAAAGTGCCACCTGAAGATCGGGCGGCTGGGCAGGGACCGCTAGCGCTATAAAGGCGAGAAGCCCGGCGGGGGAAGGAGCTGCGGGAAGGAGGGGCAGCGGCGGGCTCTGTGCGTGCCGCTGGGGGGAGGGGATTGGTTATCATGGCGGATCGGACGGCTCCGCGGTGCCGGCTCCGTCTGGAGTGGGTGTACGGGTACCGGGGCCACCAGTGCCGCAACAACCTGTACTACACGGCGGGCAAGGAGGTGGTCTACTTCGTGGCCGGGGTCGGCGTGGTCTACAACACCAGAGAGCACAGCCAGAAATTCTTCCTCGGGCACAACGACGATATTATCAGGTAAGGGGCTGCCTTGGCGTGGGGTGGGGTTTAGAGGGGAGGGAGGGGAATGTGGGGCGGCAGAATGCCCCCTCCTCGCTTCTCCCCGCTCAGCCCGCACCTGGCGTGTTAGAGCTGCTCACGTTCCTTCTGGGTATCTGGAAATCGGCGGTTCTCGGTTCTGTGGCATAGCTTCAAAATGTTGCAATAATAAGATAGAAGGTAAGCTTTTTTCTGCCGTGCTGCAGCAAACGCAAAATACTTGGTTTCAGCACGATGGAGAGATCATAATGCAACAGTGCTGCAAAATTGTGGCTCCGGCACCTTAATTTCAGCAGCGCTGGGACCCCAGCTCGCTGGGTCTGCTGCCTTGCAGAAGGCAGGTGCAGTTCCTTCCACGCTCTGCGCAAGAGTGCTGTGAACCAGGCACACTGATCAAACTGATCTTTTTATATCATCCTGAAAATCTCGCTCCAAGTTCAGCTCTTCGTACCCCAGACAAAAAAAAAATAAATTCTGAAGCGTGCTGGTGCAAGATGGCTACAGAAGCACACGTCTTGCTCCCGATCTGGCTAATTTCTTGTCTATTTCTTTCAAATTCTGTCTAAAGAGTGACTTTAACTCTATTAATTTCTGTTGTACTACAGAAATAAAAAAATTATTGCACCTCAGAAAGTAACAAAAATGTTATAGAGTTCAGGGTAGCCTTTTTAAAAAATCTGTCCAAAACACAGAAATTAAGTCACTAAATAGAAAATCAACGTTGTTTCTGCTCCTACTCTACTCCTGCCAAAAATCAGAACCTGGGATATCGTTATAAAGGAAGTTGCATGGTGATGATGATGCTCTGAGCACAGCTAGCTGCTGCCCTCCCGTTTCACCTGAATTCAGCATGAATGAGGCATTTCCCCAGTGATAGAACAGCCCCAGGTGACTCACGATGTGGTGGTGCTGTGGGAACATCTGCTCAAGTCAGAGCTCTGACACTTGGTAACAAAACCACACGATTGTCATATAATCGTGCTGGAGTCTTGTTTACAGGAAACCATGCACTTTTCCCAGTGAGAGCTTTGGCTGCTGTGTTTCCTGGTAGCATTTTCCTCCTCCCTTTTATGATCTGTGATAAAGCAGTAGCATTTCATGCAGTACAGTGGATGTGCTTCAGAGTATGTTGTGGTTTGAAAGCACTTCCAGAAGGCTGTTCAAATAGTTATCTGGGCAGCCAGGAGTCTAAGATGAGAATGTTCTCATTAAATACTAGAAAGATAGCTCATCAAGACACAACTGCATGTACTGTTTTTTTGGTTTGACAGGGATGCTTTTATTTTTCTTTCTTCTTTTAATATTCCATTTACTGAGGAAAGAATGTCCAGTTTATTATACCTGACACCACTTCCCTGCCAAATCCAGCTGTGTTGTACAACTTCTGTGCCTTGTCTTTTAAGACACCCTACATTAGGAGGGACCCCTCCTGGCCGTGTCACTTTCAGAGGGTGTAAACATGAGTGTAAAAAGAGTGTGAGTGCCTGCTACTTGTCCTTTAGGTGCTGCCTGTTGTACTTTTCTAAGAAAACTAGCCATCACCTCTTCAAATCAGCAGGTGTTTTGAGGACTGACTGCATGTTCAGCTAACGTTTAACAAATGCTTTTGAAAGATTAATTTTTTTTTTTTCTGTCAGGACAAGAAGAGCCCAAGAAATCAGTTGATTTCAGCTTCTAGTGGCCAAGAAAAGTTTCTGTTGTAAGGATTTGGGCAACCTGGTCTAGTGGGAGGTGTCCTTGCCCATGGCAGGGGGGTTGGAAAAAGATGATCTCTAAGGTCCCTTCCAACCTGAACCATTCTATGATTCTATGATTCTATGATTTTAAGGAAGAGAGAGAGCTTTTGTTTGAGAGTCTCCCAGATGTTGATAGAAGGTCCGGTTTTTTCATCTGCTAGTGATTGCCTCTTTTGATGCAGTTTGTAGACCTTATTGGAGAATATCCCATCACTGTCAGTGCTTCTGGGTAGATGGTTCCTTGTATGAATATCACTGATGTAGCTAATAAATGCTGGAATCTAAATTATCGTGTTTAAGGCTTCGTATCATCCAACTGAGATGAATGGGGTGACTGTAATTCTCCAGTTTTTCTGCTTTTGATGGAATTTATTTCCCTGAGACTAACTTCTAAACAGCAGTGCATATGTTTGCAGTCCAACAGGTTGTAGTTTTCAGGGAGGTTTGAAACACGACTTTAAAAAAAAAAAAAAAGTAAAACTTGCAGACTTAGGAAAATAGTGCAAAATCATTAAGACTGGAAGACCTTGAAGTGGGCAGAACTGCTTCCAGGGGTTGCCATTAGCTCCTGCAGTGTTGAAAGCTTTCAGTAAATACTGTTTTGGAAGGGGAAGAACCTGTGGTTCAAATGGTTGAGAGCATGTGCATTACCTTGAAGTGTTTATTGAAATCATGAAAGTGGATGCTCTTCCTTGGTGAAAAACTTACATGTTTAAAAATGTGTACTCACTGTGTCTTCACAATTTTAATAGTCTTGCCTCTTGCTTTGTGTCAAGATAATTCAGTTGGACATAATTGAGTTTTGGCTAAAATAGACCAGACTGTACTGGATTAATGGAGAAATGATTTATTTATTTTTTTCCCTCTTAGATTCATGTTTGAAAAATAAGTTCTGTTTATATGAGAAACTTAACATACTGCACTCAGCTAGTAAGGTATGATGAGCAAGTGAGTTCCAGAGTGCTGCATTTTCTGTGCAAGGCAACTACAAGGTGCTGTGCTTCTGAGCTCTTCCTCCCCGTGGCTTCCCCATGAGATGAGTTTCTGAACTGCCTGGTTGGGCTCTGAAGCGAGCCCTGCTTTGTGAGTGGGTTGGTCTGGGTTCCCCCAGAGCTCCCCCTAAAGCGTTCTCTGATTCTTCTGTTACTTCGTGTGATACAATACCATTCTTCTTGAACATGATCTAATTGTGGAATAATTAATACTATTGATTATCGAGTATTGTCAGTATAATGGCACTCCAAAAGACATGCTATTGATAAAGTTCACAATCAAAGAGCGTGAAGTATACCCTATTCTTCACCCTCTTTTTTTTTTTTTTTTTAATAAAGCCTTTGAGTATGGTGTAGCAGCTCCAGGGTGGTGAAGGGCAGAATGTTCCTGTTTCAGCTGCTCTGTAAGCCCTATAGTTTACCCTAAGGTCTGTATTCCAGACCACAAAGGAATCATGAGATGTCTTGCGTTGTAGCTCTGTGTTCTACCTGGAGCATCGTAGCTAATGTGTGCTATTGCAACATTTTAAGGTGGAAAATGGAGTGTAGGTTGTGGTTACGTGTGTAGCTTGCTTTCATAGGGTTTGGTCATTTGTACTTTCCAGGATTAGGTTTCAGAAGCTGTAATAATAACATATGGGTATTATTTTCCTTCTTGAGTGATTTAAAAATGGGGCTTTGAAGCAGGTCATTGTAAGAGCTGGAAGTTCATGTGTTAATATTGCAATTCATGCGGTATCACTGCCTTCAATGAAATTCATGCAAGAGGAGGATTTATGCTTAGTACAGCTGAACTGGTTCATAAGTTTTGGCAGTAATTGAATGCTTCCAAAAGAACAGGAGGTTTTCTTTTATATTGTGCCTTACTTGTATAACAGCAAGCAATGAGCAATTAGATCGCTCCTCTTTTCTCTCTCAATGACATGTTGGATGGGGAGCAGCTGAGATTCTTTTCATTATAATTTAAAATGCAGTTTATTTATTTTTACAGAGTGCATTTCTGAGCAGAGATTCCTAACCTTGAGGAAATTTTACGATAGTGTGGTGATAAATTTACTATGTCTCCCTGTTTTTATTTCCAATAACTTCTGCAATATTAGCCAATTGTCCTGATTGTGTATTGTACCGAAGACTCCATACCACTGTTTCCTAAAATGATGTGATGTCTACATTTAACTTGACAGATACCTCAGTGTATCTGATATGGTGTGGTGTTAAGCATTGTAAACAAGCACATTTTGCATTCAAAGTGGCTTAGAACAAGTCATCTGTGTGGCAGGGTGCTGCAGGAGACTGCTGCCTCTCTCAGCTGTCTCTGCAGTGTCTGCTGCCTGGCACGCTACCTGGGAAGCCAGCCTGTTTTCTGTGGATACCACAGCCCCTTGGTTCCGTCAGGCTGCTTACAGCGGAGCGGTGATGTAGGATTTGTCGGAATATTGCTGTAAGTATGCGGGTGCTCTGCTGTGCTGACAGATTGAGATTAAAAATGCGGATGTGCCAGTGGTGATGAGATTTGCTGGGCTGTGAGAGTGACAGGAGGCTCGCCTTGTTCTTTATGGAATGTCCTTTTTGGGAGACCGGATGTGTGCTAGAACGTGACTACACGTTTTCTTGTCTTTCTGCAGTTGGAAGAAAAGAAATACAGTTGCTTGCAGCAATGTCTTATGTTGTTGACTATAGTAAATGTAACTTTGGAATAAGTAAATTGATAGCAGAGGTCTGCAAACCAAAACCCTAGAGTTAAAAAATCTAAATCATACGTCAGTATTTTTATGGATGCCTACCTGTGCGACCTGCTGGAGGGAGCCTGCTTTGGCAGGGGGTTGGACTTGATGCTCTCTAGAGGTCCCCTCCAACCCCTACAATTCTGTGATTCTGTGATTCTTGCTTCTTCTAAGTGCATGGAAAATGGTGCTGTCTGTAGCTCTCACTTAACCTGTATTTCAGTGACAGAAGGTGCATATGAAGGACTGCTGAAACAGAGCCACTGGAAAGGTAGGAAAGGAGCAATGAAGCTGTACAAGATTTTTCAACAGCAGGATTTCCAGCCCTGTTTCCTACCTAAGTGCTATGCAGGTTCCTAAGCAAAGCCATTACAGCTTGAAAGGCATGACCATGGAGCAGCTCAGGTGAAGGAGAATATGAGACCCATGTACACGGAAGTGCTTGGGGAAGTGTTTTGAAAATGGGGGTTGTTAAAGGACTTCCATACTACAGAAATCCATCCCCCAAAGAAATTCATTTTATCAGCTTATGGCTTCTTTTGTTTTCAGTTCCAAGAAATGGGATAACGTCACTTCTTTCAGGGAATTCTGGTGGCCACTCATGATTTGCTCTGCTTGATTGCTATGGTGCATTTGGATTTTAAGCCTTTACACCAATGTGAGTTGACATAAATATTTGTTTCTTAAATATGCATATTAGTGCATCAAGCATGTTGGAGTATATATTTACAGTGTATTACCAAACATCATTTTAAAAATACATAGTTAAAATGCAGAAAAAACTTAAGCAATTTATAGCAATATGTCTCTGAGAATGGCTGTCATTTAGCTACATTGTTTGAACAGACTAGTCATTATACCCAGTGAGACATCAGATGTGGCAGTAGAAAGATAAGTAAGATTTGCTGCTTACCCAATCACAGCTTGCGTGCTTGTTTGGACAAATGAAAAGGTGGTTATTATTAAAAGCTGCAAGTAGAGGTTTGAGCATTTAAATCAGTTTGACTTAACCCAGTATTGAAATGGGAAAAAGGAAAACTTGTCCAGCAAAATAGGAAGCACTTGTAGTTCTCTGCAGAAGGTGCTTGAATTTATTATGTTCTTATCTTTGCAAAGTTGAAAAATGACAAACATTTAATTATGTATCAACAAGTGTATTACATTTCTTATTGGATTTGTGAGAAGCAACTCTTCACAGAACTGTGTATCTTCCTTATTAAAAATCAAGGATTTGGTATGAATTAATCTTGTATTGGAGTCTTAGATGTAGAGATCTGTCATGTCACTTTACCTTTTTCTCACTGCTTTCATTAGTTTAAATTTTAAAATTCAAGATTAGCTTAATTTTATTTATTTTACAAGCGCTCTGCATTAAATCTTTACAGCTCTTGTTTTAATTCAGATGTCTGGGAGTCTTCAGACACGTTGTTCATAACTGCTTGTTATCAGCAGAGAAACAATTTGGTATGAGTCATCTTATTTTGAAATTACCTTGGTTCATAGAGCTGCTGGGGAACTTATGGGTCAGTTCTAGATTACCATTTAGTGCTACAGAACTTTGTTCAAAAGTGTACAAATTCTAACTTAACATAAACTTATAAATATGTGCTGTAGGACAGAAGAGGTCACCCTCCCAGACCTATTCTTCTCTTTTTTCTTAATTGACCAAATGGATGTCAGATTTAAGTAAGCAATTTCCACATATATATATATTTTATTTTACACTCGATTATTTTTTTCCCTAAGACGAATAACATCTCTATTTATTTTTAACACAATACAATAAAATCACATGTATGTCAGTACTTAGCACAGAGTAATGGGGTATTAAAGGTTCACTGTTTTGCCTATGATAACTTGGGCATAACTGGATATCTCAAGAATGAGCCATATTTGATGGAGGCTACAAATATCCTTCCCACACTTTCACCAGAGGAGCTGGCAACCAGGACTTGCCAGGTGAGGAGCTGTGGGTTGCTGTATTCTGCAGCAGGGTTTTGCTCAGGGACACAAGGCTTGCACTTCCTTTAGTGAAAATGGAAGGGGGAATTTTTTGTGCATTTTTGCGCTGTATTGCAGAGGAAAACCCCTCTGCTGTAGCGTCGTCTTGAGAGTAGAAAACATGGTTTTCAGCTCAAGGGAGATTATTTTTTAAATTTGTTGATTAAATTTATTTATTAAATAAATATCTCTGGCAATGAGGAGGAGCTGTGGCAATGCTTGTAGCCATAGTTCTGTTAATCTCTGAGGAAGGATGAACTGCTGGAAGGTAGCATGAACGCTTCCATGAACTACCCTCAGTGATTAAGCCTGCTACTGACGATCGTAGT
The DNA here is from genome assembly GCA_013396635.1 of Penelope pileata. Taxonomy (NCBI): domain Eukaryota; kingdom Metazoa; phylum Chordata; class Aves; order Galliformes; family Cracidae; genus Penelope; species Penelope pileata. Next base: position 7,222 of record WBMW01000645.1, read on the forward strand.
GTCCCTCAAAGACATCAAAAATGCCTGCTTTTTCCACTCAAAGACTTTGGAATAGCACTTGTTTTTCATGTAATGCATTTTTACTCCCAAGAACATTTACTCCTTTATGGTTTCTGTCTACTCTGTCTACTAAACATTTGGAATTTGAATTTCTCTTTAGAGCTGCTATTTGTAACAGCTGTGTAATGAGACCTCAGGAGCTCTAGGTAGACCCTAAACTTCAGATCGAATGTAGACCAGATGTTTATATCTTTCTTGAAGAATGACACAATGATGAACCAAATCAGGAGCTCTCTAAAGGAAAGATCATGCGTCCCTCCTGCATCTTCAGTGACATTGACTTCAGATGCATCCGGAGAAGAACACTGCAGTACTTTTGTCTGAAGTTACTGATGATGTGGGGAAAGGTTTGCAAATATACAAAACTAGAAGTTACTGGCTTAGTTTTTTCATTATTTCTACATTACATTCTGAGCAGGATTGTGTGAGATGTTAAGAACATCTTAATGATGATATGTTACTCAAACAAAGAGGTGTTACTGTTTGTCTGATCTTGCGTAGCGGTGATGTTCTGAGTTGTACGTTTGCTTTTGCAGTCCCTTCAGATGTTGCACTTGCCCAACAAGACTAACAGCGTATGAATTAAGTCAGCAGGCAGAGATGGATTTGATGATTCCAGATTTTGACATTCACGTTTCAGAATTATTGCTGGGGTGTTCTGCATGTGCTGATGTGATTTAATATAAAACACACCAAGCTCCTTGTAACAGTGTAAGAGAGACAATGCACTTTGGTACATTGTATCTTAGTGTTATAATTTCTGTTGATACTGATGTTGAAGTTCTTTCTTTTGAGACAGGTGCTTTGCCTTTATTTGAGACTGGAATACTCTGAAATGATGATAATAAAAATAGAATGAGAAATAAACTATACTCAGAGAAAGATAGCAGTCCTTCTGTTGTGCATCATTATTTCAACGATGCTTCTTTTTGTAACACACGTTTAGCATGGATGTATTTCATTTCCAAAATTCTTTCATGGAGAGAAGGTATTTTGCTCAGGAAATCTATGTAGGTTGCTCTGAAATTAATGCCTCCTATTTATTTCCGTGGAAACGGCAGCAGATACAAAGAGCACAGTAACACTGCTTGATAGAGCAAATTCTCAGCTACAAAACACTATTTTTCAACAGTCACCACCATTAGCTCTCCATTTTCACCAGTGATGAACAAGAGCCAGCGTGAAACACTCAAAAATCTGCAGCAGCAGAGGTGACTGCTGTCACTGCTGCAGCAATGCACCACCACCCCTCGCTGTGCTCACAGCCACTGGTTGGTCTCCATAAACGTTCAGCAGCGTCAATGAATGTCAGTGGGTGCCATTTTTTCTGCATGGAGGCATTCAGTTCCACCCCTTTGCTCCATCCGCGCTTCCATTCAGACCCCACTGGGTCAGAGTGCCCCTCTGCTGCCATCTGTCCCACGGCCACAGCATGGGACGGGAGATGGGTGGGAAGGTTCAGCCTCTGCTGCCACCCCGCCACCATAATAACATAGGCAGCATTACTTTCAGAGCAGACCTCGTGTATAAGTTATAGTGGCATAGGAAGAGAATAGGAGAGCAAGTATATACATGAACTGGATTCAAGAACACATGAAATATTCTTTAAAAACCCTTTTTTTAAAAGCTCTGAAACTAATTAATATCTTAAATTAGTAAAGGGGAGACTTGTAAGGGGAGTCCACAGTGTCTACTGTGGCAGAAAAGATGGTATAAAGAGGAAAATAAGTTCTGTCTATACGCACCTGCTGTTGTATTGTAGAAGGGGAGGGAAAAAAAACAAACCCCACACCAAAGCCAACTGTAGCACGCAAGATGCTATAAGCTAGAGAGAAAATAGAGTATCAGAAAGTGACATGGAGTGGATTATAACTGCCTGGAACTACATGCTGCTAGGCAATTATGTAGTTGTGTGAAACACTTTGGTATCCCCTGTGCTACAGAACCTGAAATACAGCAAAAAGGTCTCAGCTGAGGTGATGCCAATTGCTCTGAGGTTTCACAGGAGGCAGAACTCCAGGCTTAGAATTTCTGCTACAAATGGTTTGCTAAGAAATCAGGAGGGAAACAGAAGTAACAATAGGCAAGGGAGTGAGTGCTTGCATTTTGAAAAAAATTTTAAAAAGCCATAATTCCATGTTTGTTAATGTATGTCCTGGTGCAAAAGTTTAGAAGGAATTCTTTGGATAACTATAATATCTTTCAAATACAGCATTGAGTGTATTTTGGTCCTTTACAACCTCTTTTTCATATATGTCTGTGACTGGCTGAACATTCACTAGAAGAGGTAAAATTAACAGTTATACTAATTGGATAATAACTGTATCTTGCATTAGAAGTTTTGAATAACAGGAGGGGTCCTATATTGTGATGGTGCTTAGTGCAGCCAGTTCTAATGAAGAAGAAATAAGCTGAAGCATTTTGTGAATCTTTGTAAAACACATGCTCAGTCGTTCACGAGAACGTGAAGGTTAATGAAGCTACAAAGTGCTGTTTGAGCTTTGAGTGCTTGGAAATGGGTTGGAAAGATGCACAGAGTAGATCCAACAGTACAAAATAGAGCTTCCTACCTAAATGTATATTTTGAGCCTTTTTTTGGCTCTGCGAAGATAAAGGTACTTAGAATAGAACAGATTCAGATACAAGACATATTTATGTGAAAACATTACATCTTTAGAAGCCTACGTTCTGCTGGGTTCCAGTGAAAACTCTGGCTCCTCAGCAATTTAATAGTGAAAATTGTACCTGCTGTTGTTTATGTAAAGTATTAATATAATGGCTTGGCTTTACTTTCTATTTGAAATTTACTGAGTTTCCATTTTATAACAATTTGTTTTAAGGGAACGACAAAGCGGTCTTGTTAGCACTGCTTACCTCAGGATAAGTTACCGTCAAGTCGGATTGCTCAGGAAGCTGGTGAGTTTTCAACGGCCTGTTCAGCATTTACACAGTTTCTTTGGGTCACCTAGGTAGGGGCTACTCAGGAAACTGAAGTCAGGAGCCTCACTTAATTCAGCTGTCACAGGAGAACTGTTTCCAGGCAGCAATTCCAACCTCATCCAAGTTAGTTGCCTGAAATAACCTGAAGCAGAGGTACCAAATGATTTCGTAATATGTTTTTTCCAAGTGTTTTGTTGCTGACACAGAAGGGGACTTAACTGATTCAAAGAGCATGCTCAATCTCCAAACTCAGTCTTCAGTTTTTGCTACTCGTCTCATCTTCCTCGAGAGTTCGCACAGGTGTTTGCTTTGCAGCTGTTGTGATGGCCCTGTGGGCACTGCCATCCGTGCTAACATAGAAATTACTCTGTTCACACAGATGGATTCTTTTAAAATTTTACAAGTAAATTAGTCTTCAATGGGTATAATTTCTGGAAATGCTTTCCAGGGCTTATTCATGAGCAAAGGGAGCTAAGGCATGGATCTTCAAGTGTGAAGTACTAACAAGAAATTTAATAATCTTTGCACTTTTCCAAAGTCTTTACCATCTACTAACGTAGCTCTGCTGAGACTTTTTACATTTGTGTGATTCAGTGGACGTGGAGCCTAGCTCTGATCTGCATGACATTAACACTGATGATGAAGCCATTCTCTTAAGACATCAGCATGAGATGTCATTTAAATTAGATTGTGTCCGTGATGGAAGTATGATTGTGAGAGATGCTGGGAATCCTGGTGAATACAAAGATTTTTGGCTTAACTTTATGTATGTTATATAGCTCTTATGTGTTTGTTACCAGAGATGGCACTGACTATCTGCATTTGACCTCCCCTGTTCCTAGAATAAACTGTTGAGGCTGGCTTCAAAACAACCAAACAACTCCTGGTATAAACTGACATACAAGATTTTGGGGAGAGAAAGAGATTGGCTATCCAAAAACTGGTCAACGCATAAGTGTTGCTAGTTATGTGAGGAAATCTTAGAGCTGTGTAGAAGGTTGGTGTCACCAGTCCAGTTTTGTAAATGACTTGAGAATATTTTTATCATCTGGCTATACAGTATTTTTGTCTCAGAGTTGACATAATGTGAGACATAATACAATTTTTCTGTAAGAGAGCTGAGAAAACAGTGTCTGTTCATCTGAGCAAGGAATGTTTTGGTACTTGGGTCTACATCAGCATAATTTTACAGTTTTATTTCTGTTAACTGTATTAGACCTCGTGATTGATCATACGATAACTTAAATTAGGAATAACTGTGGTATATTATTTTTTAACAGAGGGCAGATTAAATCAAGTGTGAATACACCGGTGTTAAAAAGACAGCTTTTTAGAATGTACTGTTCCTTGCTGTATTAAATAGTTATTTGATGGAATGTGCTCTGTACACAGTGTATTGCATTTCACATTTTTCCTTGGGTGTTCTTTATTTTTCATTTTGAATCTGTGGGTCTCCCTGCTGCCTAGAGGTGAATGTTCTTTTACCTTGTCAGTTGGTTTGGTATGAATTACTTTATGCATGATGACAGTTAAGTGCACTCCACAATTTTTTTTCTGCCTTCTTTCTTCCTATCAGATGTAACTATTTAATCAGCCTACCCCTCTCTAAACTAAGCATTTTTTGCTGCTGTCACAAGTTATTACCAGTTAAGCTGTAGTTTGTGTACTGATCCACCTGTGCACCTCAGTGTTTTGTCAGGATTGTGTTCTCTTTTTTTTTTTGGTGGTGATGGTAGGTTTTTTTGTTGTTGTTTTTTTAATATATCCATCTATGTACACAGCCCACCAAATATATGTATTTGATTTTCAAATGAATTGTCTTGACTAAAAGTTCAGTAGTGTAAAAACAACAACAAGCTTCTATTCCATAGCACAGCATCCTGTTTGCTTTGGATTTATGGACCATTGAGCTAAATCACAGCCACAGTCTACGCAATTCTGTGTAGTTTCTAGATAACCAGGATGTGTGCTCATACAGCAACAAAATTGTCAGGGAATAAGCCTCACTTCAACTTTGATAAACTCATTCGCTGTCATTTCAGAGCAATGTTATTAGAACTCTTGACAATGGAATTCCCTTCTCCACCTTCTTTTCTTCCACTTCGTTATTTCCATTTGGGAAAGCTTTTTGGGACAGAATCTTAAACACAATCCCCTTTATCTTTACCATAGATAGTAGTTAACTGTCACTAACCAATAAGGAACATGTTTTATTCTAGATCTCAGAAAACTAAATATGACCAACTTCATTACAGCATTGTTAGCAAATAGCAGTCTTTCAGAAGAGCTAGTAATGATATGGGGCTTTTTTGTTGTTTGTTTTCTGGGAGTCAAAACAATAACAGTCATTATTTGTCAGGCCGCTTGCACTTTTTACATTTTGCAGCTCCAACTACTCTCTCAGAGTGCCCATTTCTGATAGCTGTGTGTCTCAGTTGAATAGGTTTCTGCCTCTGCCCTTGGGTGATGAATAATACAAGCCAATGAGATTCCTGAGAAAAGCAGCTGCACAAAAATCTCGATCATTATTACATTCCTTTGGTCTTGTAGTAATTGAGGAAAAAGCCAATTTTAACCCTAGTGCCTATTGTTTTGTGGGGTATTCTGAAACCTACCTTAAAGAATTCTCTGCTTCCTGAGAAGTCCAACCTAGGCTCAACATATGTTCCTGCCTACAAATTTGCAAAAGAAGTGGAAAAGTTTGCAGTAGTGTCACATACTTTTGTCAGTAGGCCAGACTTTTTCACTATCAGATTATCAAAATGCACATCCTGCACAAATATTAGTGTTCATTCTACCAGAAGACTTCCACCTTGTACACAGTGGTTTTCAGCTCTGTCCTGCTTCATCTTCCAGTGTCACATCTATAGTATATACTTCTAAGACTGATAAAGAATTGGAAGATTGAATGGTCATTTTCTCGGAACAGGGCCTCTTCATTCATATTTACAACTGTAGAGATATGATTCTAATTTGGATTTTGCCCTCATTTAATATGACACAAAAGCTCCTGAATGCAGCTTCTGCTACAGCATGAAATTTCAGTCTATTTTTGCTGGCATTATTTTAAATATTTCTTCCAAATCATTATTAGTGCCATGTTCACTAAAGTGAAGCTTTAGCCTCAGGAGTCTTGAGATTACTCACATATACTTCACTAAATTTCCTTAGTGTCATCAGTTCCTATGCTTCATAACAAATTAGGACTACTGTAGTACAGCCTGCTTAATGCATTCCTAAACCTAGCTGCTTATCAAGATGATGGATTTCCTTGTGTCAGATCGTGAAATAGAAGAGTTTCATATGTTTTCATTCCTGGATATTTGACGAAGAAGGTGAGTAAAATATTTTCCAGAAACGCAGTGATAATCTAGTAGATAGAATACATAAATATTTCTCACTGTGGGAGTGCAATTCCCTTCCTGAATGAGATTCTAGTTGCCAGTGTAAAGCATTGTGCTCTCTTTGGTCATGATCTCTTCTCTGAACGCCAGCCTACTTCAAAAGAGTGAACTGCTTGTGGCCGTCCCTGGATAACTCCTTCACTTCCAGGGTACTTTCACTTCTATCTTGGTGGCAACAGTGGTGAGTGATGCTGTCCTTTCATTCTGTTTCTGAGTATACTGGACTTACTAGATTGTCAGACAGTTAAAATTAAATAAGGATGTTCAGGATTGATGAATCTGATGTTTTTCTGAGTTACAACAGAGTTTTAGACTCCTGGGAAATATTACATGCAAAAAATTAAGCTCTAGGACTGTGACAGGAAAGTTTGTTTTCCCCTCAAGTATGTAATATCAATTTTTTTTTCGAGATAAGGGCAAAAAAGGGGTAATTGCAACCATGATTTGTTGTTCGTGGTTTGATCTGTTGGCTTTATAACAACACGTGGAAATCTAGCTTATTGGTAATGTCATACATCTTCTCTAAGCCACAAACAGAAGAGCTTCACTGTATTTCAACATGAACAGAAGGTATAAGGGTAAGACATGACATTCTGCTCAGATGGTCGTGGGCATCTCTTGCTCCTCCTTTCTTTCTGGAGACAGCTTGTAGCATCTCGTGTGACATCTCCAGTTACACCTGCTGCTCCTCCACGGATGTTGGCACACTCTTTCTAACATCTTCTATAGAATCATAGAATCATAGAAACACTGGGTTGGAAAGGACCTACAAGATCATCTAGTCCAACCGTCCTCCTATCACCATCCCTACCCACTAAGCTACTAAATCAGATCCCTTAGCACCTCTTCCAGACGCTTCTTGAACAGCGGCAGGGACGGTGACTCCACCACCTCCCTAGGCAGCCATTCCAGTGCCTGACCACTCTTTCAGAGAAAAAGTTTTTCCTTATATCCAGTCTAAATCTCCCCTGGCGCAACTTGTGGCCATTCCCTCTCATCCTGCCATTAGTTATCTGGGAGCAGAGGCCGACCCCCTCCTC
>WBMW01000646.1:0-12042 GCA_013396635.1 Penelope pileata
CAGAAGCCCGGTCTCTCGACAAGCCATAACCCTCTGACTGTAATCATACAAAAAAATTCTTGTCCACCAAATAGTCCAGCCTTGAAATCCATCTCTCTCCAATTTAAAGATGAAGATGTGGTGCAAGACCATGCCAAAGAGCTTGCACAAGTCCAGGTAAATGACATAAGTTGCTCTTCCTTTATCTACCAATTCTGTCACACCATTATCGGTCACCAGATTGGTCAGGCATGATCTGCCCTTTGTGAAGCTGTGCTGACTGTCTCAGATCACCTCCTTGTCTTGCACATGCCTTAACATAGCTTTCATCAGGATCTACTTCCTGTTCTTATCAGGCGCAGATGTGAGGCTCACTGGCCTGTGGTTCCCCTGGGTCTTTCTTTCTCCCTTTCTTAAAGATGGGAGCAACGACTCTTTTTTTCCAATCACCAGTGACTTTGCCTGACAGCCGTGAGTTTTCAAATGTGATGGAGAGTGGTTTGGCAACTACATCAGCCAGATCCTTCAGGATCCTGGGATGCATGTCATCAGGCTACATAGACTTGCACACATTCAGTCTTATCAGGTGGTCTCAGATTTGCTCTGCTCTTACAGTGGGAGGGATTTTGCCCCAATCCCTGTCTAGAGGTTCAGATACGTTAGAGGTATTGGAAGCCTGATTGCCAATAAAGAACTCATTGAATATCTCAGCCTTCTCCATGTCTGCTGAAGCCAGTTCTCCCTTTTCATTTATTAAAAGGAAGTAGAATCATCGAATTATAGAGGTTGGAAGGGAACTCTCAGGATCATCAAGTCCAACCGCTTGCTAAAGCAGGTACACTGCAGTAGGTTGCACAGGAATATGTCCAAGCAGGTCTTGAATATCTCCAGAGAAGGAGACTTCACAGCCTCTCTGGGCAGCCTGTTCCTGTGCTCCCTCACAGTAAAGAAGTTCTTCCTCATGTTCAGTTAGAACTTTCTGTGTTCTAATTTTTGCCCATTGCCCCTTGTCGTGTTACTGTATGCCACTTTAAAGATCCCAGTATAGAAAAGAGGAAACATTCTACATCTTCAGATTGATAACTACCTAAACTCTACACAGTGTATGAATTTAAAGATTAACACTAATACATAAAACAAAATGTACAATATATCCTGACTATCTGCCTCTAGTTCTTGACAAGAGCACGAAGTGAGTATTTGCTCACGTATAGACACAGAAAAACAGAGAGAGAACATTACAGAGTCTGCCACATATTGCTGTCTTGAGATAATTGTTATACCAGTTTGGGAATATGGCATCTGAGGTTTCCAAAATCAAATTTAAAATTGCCTGCAACATTGACCCATCATTCACTTCAGGAAAAGAAAAAAGTGGAAAGGCCAGAGAAAGACAAAGGAAACAATGGAAGCAGATTGAGGCCAAAGGGAAGAAGATAGACCATAAACAAAGTCAAACAGCTAGGCACAACAGAGATAGTGCTGGTTTATGAAAGAGATTAATGTCTGCAGAATTAATGTACTGTGTACAGAGATGTGAGCCATGAGACTATTATATCATAGAAAGGAGAAATACAAAGGAAAGTTTTCCTTTAAGTAGATAGAAAAAGGCTGTGCAGCTGATGGAAATATTTCTTTCTGATGTATTATGCTCTTTCATAAATAAAGATGCTTTGTTGAGTAGAAGTGTTGTTGTGCTTTTCCACCACGATCCATGTAAAATATTAACTCAACAACACTACATCATTTTTTTTCTACTGTTTTACATTAATTGCATGTAAAGCAAATTCTGTTTCCCTTTTACAGTCTGAAGAATAAAAATGTTTTTGAGGAGTTGGAGAGCTATCATAACACGTACAAAAAGAAAAAAAGACAAAAAGTTTTTCTCTCTTCCTTCTCCTTCTCCTTCTCCTTCTCCTTCTCCTTCTCCTTCTCCTTCTCCTTCTCCTTCTCCTTTTCCTTTTCCTTTTCCTTGAAAATACATATCATCATACCAGACACCATGAAGAAAGATTAACTGTGTCCCAGTGGAAAGCAGAACAGTAGAATTCCTGCATCCATTCAAAATCCCACTGACTTCACTACCATGCAGGAATATTCAGGACCGTGGGCTGAACCAAATAGTGTCTAAAACTTTTTTCTTTCTTCTCAGAGAAGATACTCTGAATAACATTTAACCAAATCCATGTTTGAACCCAATTTGTTAAAAGGAATACTTTCTTTACAAATGTGTCTTTGTTGTTTTAAGTACACATGAAATATTTTATTGACTTCTCTGTCTTCTGAAATCGTGTGGTAAACTGTATGTAGCCTTCCATCCTCTACTCCCCTTCATAGCCACAAAATCAACAATAAAAACTCTTTTCAATTTTGAACACTTTACTGTTTTTTGTGTGTAGGTTAATTTGCCTTTAAATAGGAAAAGCATCAAAAGCCACTGCTTTGAAAATTATTCATAATCTAATTAATCCTGAATCATTTTTATATAAAGGATTAAATAACTTATCATAATGTTTTAGAAATAATCCAGAAAGAAAATAAATGATGTGACAAGGAGAGGAAGAGAGTTTTTTAATTACTGCACTTTGCAAAATTATGCATTTTAAGTTATACATAATTTATGCATATTAGAGCAAATAACATGACACAACCTTACTGTATATGACAAACCAGGCACCTTCAGAAAATTCAGTTTCAACATTTGAACAAAAATTTTAGTTTTCTCTCAAGGAATTTATTACATACTGTAGGATAAATTAATCTTCATAGACCTTGCATTTAAAAATCAAAATTCCTAATAATTAAAATATAAAAACAGATCCTGGAATTTATATTAGAGTATTCAAGGCTTTTTGTACTTCCATGTGAAAGAAGTGAATTCCAAAGGCTCAGAAATTCACTGTAAGAGTAAAATGCAAGAGAATCTGTCTTCAATAAACAAAAATAATCACCGATGGACAATTCCAAACATTCAATTGTCAACAAAATATCTACCAGAAAAGAATTTGTATAAAAAAACTTAGTGGAGATCAATTCATGAAAGAAATCTTTAAATAACTTCACATAAACAGAAGGATCAATATTGATACCGCATTAAAAAAATAGAGAAGGTTGCCACAAATGCACAAATTAATGTTCCTTTGTGAACCTACCCCACCTAAATGCATGTTCAAGCATTTTCCTCCCAACAGTAACATTTCAGACGGCAACATACCATTTTTACTACCATTTTCATGCTTCCTGAATTCTCTGGATTGATTCTACTTCCAGACAACGTAGAGAGGTGAATGGAATAGAATGGAATTAAATAAAACGAATAGAATAGAATAGAATAGAATAGAATAGAATAGAATAGAATAGAATAGAATAGAATAGGAGTAGAGTAGTTCACTAGGAAGGAACTTACAAAGATCATCTAGTCCTACTGCCTGACATCCTCTGGGCTAACCAAAAGTTAAATCAAGCTATTGAGGGTATTACACAAATGGCTCTTGAACAGTGGCAGGCATGGGGCATCAATCACCTTTCTAGGAAGCCTATTCCAGTGTTTGACCATGCTGAAGGTAAACAATTTTTTCCTCATATCTAGTCTAAGCCTCCCTTTGCACAGTTTTGTGCCATTTCTGTGTGTCCTATCATTGGTTACAAGAAGAAAGAGATCAGCGCTTCTCTCTCCATATCTCTTCCTCAGGAAGTTGAAAAGAGCAATGTGGTCACCTCTTTGCCTTCTTTTCTCCACACCATACAGCATGTGTCCTCATCCTCTTCTTATAGGACAGATCTTCCAGCCCCTTTACCAGCTTTGTTGTCCTTATCTGTACACTTTCAAGTATCTAATGTCCTTTTTATGCTGTGGAGCCCAGAACTGCACACAGTATTCAAACTGAGGCTGTATCAATGCTAGATATAGTGAGAGAATCACTTCTTTTAACTATCTAGCTACGCTGTGTGTATTACACCACAAAACGTGATTTTGCCTTCTTGGTTACAAGGCACGTTGCTGACTTTTGTTGATCCTGCTTTTAATCAGATCCGTTTCCACAGAGCTGCCCCATAGCAACTCATCTGTCAGTCTGTACCATCGTTACTTCACTTCAGTTGCAGAACACAGCGTTTGCCTTTGTAGAATTTCATGCCCATGATGATTGACCAATGCTCCAATCTATCTAGATCACTCTGTAAGGCCTCATCCCCAGAGAAAGGCAACAGCATCTCTCAGTTTAGTATCATCAACAACTTGCTATGAATGCATTCAACTCCTGCATCCAGATCATTCATAAAAATGTTGAATAGAATTAGCCCTAGAATTGAACACTACTACTAAGTGGCTGCCAGTTGGATGCATTCCCTATAATATTTGATCTCTGCTGTTGTGCCAGTTCATCACCCAGTACAGTGCAAACTTGTTTATCTCATAGTTGGACAATTTTTCTAGAAGGATACTGTGAGAGAAGTTATCAAAAGCCTTACTAAAATCTATAAAGATTATGTCCACTTTCTTCTCTTCATCAACCGAATGGGTGACCTTATCATGGAAGGAGATCAAATTACTAAGGCAGAACTTTACATTGATGAGCCCATGTTAACATGAATCATATTGAAAGGTAACTCTCTGAATTGAGAGACCAAAAACAATAATGTAAATCTCACGAAGCATTATGAGGTGTTGTTTAAGTTCATATTAAACTTAGGACTAGTATTGCTAGAGCTAATATTCCTATGGAAGCATCTTGAGTATAGCCCAGAATAAACTGGAGGCAAGTGTTGTACCTATCCCTACTGTTACCAAAAAAAAAAAAAAAAGATGCATAGAAATATCATTGAACACATGATTATAGATACAGAACAAAAGTTGTAACACTGGTATGATCAGTTATTTGTAGCTGCTATAGGTAATATATTTTTTCAAATAGTCAATGAAACAACTAGAAGGAGTATTATTTTGACCTACATTTGGCAAGCAATTAAGATAATAAAAGAGGATTAATCATGGAAATAAATCTGCATTTAATAATGTTGATGGATTTTATTTGAATTGAATTTATTTGAATTAAAGTTTATCTAAGAGATGCTAAAACTAGCAGAAAAAGGAGATTCAAAAGAAGAAAAAAAGGTTGTAAAGAGAATTTTAAAATCCTTACATTAAAAAGTCTCTAAATTTGGCAGCTTCCAAGCAGACAAAATTATAAGAATTACTCTAAAGAAATGATGAAGCTGCAGAAATTAGGAGGAAGTTAAAACAGCTAAAGTAAATTTCAAATTACTAGAGTTCTGAAAATACACCAAAATTGCTACATGAAAGGTTGCAGGGAATTTACTACAAAGATAGGTACAAACTTCAAAAGTTTAAGAATGACAATAAATATTAGAGAATACTACCAATCTAGGCATATTTGAGATCAAGAATAATGTGATTCCGATTATAAATATAACTTGAATAATACGGAAAGACAGACAGATGTCTGGAGGTAGAGCTAAAATCAACATGGGTTATTAAATGTATAGTTTATCAAACCAGAACAGTCTTCTTTGACAAAATTATATATTTTTACAGGGAAAAAAAATTTATTTGAATATCACATAATAGTTTTCATTTCCTATACAGCTGTGTCTATGAAACTATATCAGTTAAAATGAAGATAAGGAAAAATTTTTGAAGAATCATAAGTTAGATAGTAGGCTAGCTAAAGGGCATTCCAATTGGAAATACTGAAAGAGTATATAACTTGTTTGAAAAGTAACTATTGATATAAGACCAATCTAGTTTAATGTTTCCATCATAAACCTTGACACAATCCCATATTATCATTTCACAAGTGATCTTCATATAAACCTGTGCAGTAAGTGCTGATGAGATACAATGTGATGAGATACATTTATTAAAATAAAGCAATAAAGCAATATAGAAGAAGGCCAGGATATCAACAGAGAGGATAAAGTGCGGCACGTAGAGAAATAGAAATGAAATAAAAATGACAAAATAGCAAATAGAAAGTTGATAAACTTCTGATGTATCATAGGAACATAGAAACACTAGGTTGGAAAGGACCTACTAGATCATCTAGTCCAAAGATCATCATAGTTCAAGAGAAGTGGTAATGCCTTTATCATTTTGTGATACCTTTCAGATAAATCAGGTGGCAACAGATACAGAGTTCTAGATTCATTCTGTGTCTAGAAGAGCCTTTCTTACTGAAAGACGAGTAGAAGAGCTTTGCTGACTTAGTCTAAACTAACACAGAAGAGGAACAATACAATCAGTAACTATAATCACACTAAAACTAAAAAATGAAAAAAAATTCAGAATGGTTTTCAAAATTAGTTGGTCCGCTGTGTTCCCAGGGATCAAGATGAGGCTGATAGGCTGACATTAGTTCCCTATGTCCCCCCCCTTTTGCCTTTTTTGGAGATAGGAGTGACATTTCCCTCCCTTCAGTCTTTAGGCACCTCTCCCAGTCAACAGGATCAATCATGGGTTATTGAGAGTGGTCTTGCAATCACATCTGCCAGCTCCGCCAGCACCTGTGCATGCATCTATCATGGCTCATAGTCTTATGGAAGTTCAGTTTGCTTAATTATTCCATGACTTGATCATCTTCCATCAAAGGTGCATCTTCTTTGGTACAGCTTTTCAACCTAGTCTGTGGGACCTGGAATTCCTGAAGGCCGATCTCAGTAGTAAAGACTGAGGGAAAGGAAGCATTCAGTACCTCGGCCTTTTCACTGTCCTGGGTAACCAGGTCTCCCATTTGCTTCAGCGGAGGGTCCACATTTTCCCTCATCTTTCTTTTATCACTGTTGACACAGAAACAAATGTTCCAATTGGATTAACATCTAGGATATACATGTGGAAAAGAAGTTCAGAATTATTGCTGCAAATAAATTCTTATACATATGTTTGGTAGGCATCAAAAGGTCAATATGTTTGTGACTGTAAGATGGAGCAGAATATGATTGCTTGCAGGAGCTGGTGGTTTGATCTGATGACTGAAAAGCTGTCATTTTTTTCTATATTTTCACCTAAAATTAATTTATATTTTAATCTGAGAGACATATTTACCTTTTGCTGAATTGCCACAAAAATAGTAATAGATTTACGAAATTTATTTCTGGTTGCATACAGAATACATATACATTGCATACAAAATAATAAAGAATACGTAAATCAGATCTATAAGACATTTTTCCTGTACATATCTGTACACATACAGTTCCTGTGCACTAGTTTTTATGCAATCTGTCTTTGGTACTGTTTTCTTACTTTTGAGTTACCATGTTCTCTGTGCTTCATTCCTTCTTCTTCTTAGCATATTACTACATTTATTTCTTTTTTTCTTTAAGTTATATTAGACCTATTTTTTTCTGTCCCCCTTTAATTCTCCTTTAAAAATTCCCTTAAGGAGCCTGGTTACAGCAAATACTGAAACTTAATGTCACAGGCAATCAACATAACAGAGTTTGTTAAACTAAACGTATCAGAACCATCTGCCAAACCTTAAAGTAACGCCATTTCATATTTATTAATATTTTACATTCTAAATGTATTTTTCTACTGTTTCATCAGGAAAAATGGGAAAAAATGGAAAATCGAAACCATGAAAGTTATTTTTAAAAGAAAATTGCTTAATTTTATTGTTCTAATCAGAATGATTCGAGATTTTTTTGTTCTTTTTCATGTTCATACATGGTGGTTGCACCATTATCCCTGTAAGAAACCGATTGTTTTTTACATCTTTGGATATGGACTGAAGTGATTAATTAAACATTCTTTATTTAGCATAGTCCTCAGGTACTCTTACAACGTGTGCTACTATATGCATACTAAACATGCATATTTTTGCATATTTCTGAATATATAATTCAAATAAAAGTGTAGAAATATTAACATGCAAAGGCATGGTAAAAATCAATAAACAAGAAGATGTTTGCACACTAGTTTGAGTTTGAATAAGTTATGCTTTTCTGCTTCTCTCTAAATTGGCCCACAAAGATTTTTATTAGGAAGCACAAACATCAGCATTGTAAGGGATTCTGCAAACACACAAGCTACTTAAACATGTGAAGTCATAATTCTTCAAAACCTCATCTGTGGCAACATGATTACATGATTACACCTCTGAACTTCTGTTTTCATCTTACTTTAACCTGTTAATCAGAAATGTTTTATAATAGAGAAGAATTATAATAGTCCTGCACTTTGTAAGATTACTTGAATTTTAATAATACTCTCCTTTCAAGGTTCATAATATATTTTCAATTTACTACGGTTTGACCTTGGCAATGAAAGTTTCATTGTATGTGGTCCAACTTTTAAGTGTGTATCTTGTTGTCTTACAATCAAATTATGTCTTATTTGTGGCACTATGGAACAAATCAGAAATACGCATTCTTTTTCCTTTGTAAATAAATACACCAAATGAAAGATAGAAAATAAATATAAGGCTCCTACAGATTTTTTTTAAAAAATAACCTTTAAAAAGAGCTGAGAACTTACTTAATCCTTTATCAATGCTCTTATAGGTTTTTGCACAAAATTGTATTTCTACTACTTTAACAGGTCTCAGTTATACAGTTGAAAACTGTAATTATACATTTACAGTCCAGTCATATTATCAAAGCTATTAATTCTAGGTCCATGAAACATAAAAATTGGATGAAATTAGCACATGTATGGACCAAATCTGAATGGTAAATTCAGTAGAGATGGAGAGAGATCTGTTATCATTCAACACAAAGTGTTATTATGCAGGCCAGGCTGCCTTCAACTGTCAGTGAATAAAATGAGTGAGTAGGAAAGAAGCTAGAGAAAATAATTCTCTGTTACAACTCCTAGAGTGAAAATAAATAAATAAATTGTTCTTAAAGCAGTAAGTCTATAGCTCTTATGTTTTGCATAATTTCTCTTTTGAAGCCAGTCACTGAAGAAAAAAAAAATGCACTAAGTACATTTATTCATAAAAACAAACGTGAAAATATGTTTCGTATGCCTTTCGTATGCCTGGACTAATACTAATTTTACAGCATAGAAATAAATCAAACAGAACCTGTTAGATTGAAATTAATGAAAAATGAAAAAAATAACAAAGATAAGGGTATTCAATTTCTTTGATAGGACTGTGTAGAAGTTGTTAATTCAAATATATCCTTGTCTGGTTTCATCTTTCTCAAGACTAAACTTAGTATCAAAGGAAACTGCAAAACGTTTACATTTCTGAATTAGGAAAATGAAGTACAGAATCTTGTCAGTTACATATGAATTTATTGAAGTGTCTTTGTGTGACAGAACAAAAAGATGAGTCAAAAAGACATGGTTACAGCAAAGCAAAGCACTTTTATTCCAGACCAAAAAAAAAAAAAAAAGTCCAGGGGCTTTTTTTTTTTTACTCTATTTTTGCACTTTAGTTGTTGCTATTTCTGTTGAACTGAATAGATTGCTCTTTTACTCTTTGAAACCTTGTTGCCAGCCACTGCCATTATTATCCCTGTCTGAAAAGGCTGTTGAAGACTGTCTGGCTTCCTATGCTAATATAATTGAAACACTGAAACAGAAGATAGAAAGAGAATGAAATGGAATTCTATTTTATTTGAGGATGACTTAACTATATGATTTCATGTTGGAAGGGGTTAAGTATTGACTGATGAAGAAGTGTTTTGTGTGAACTGAAAGTGACATGAAACTAAAGTATGAAAACATGACAACCACAAATGGTAAAATAGCTTTGGAGTGAACTATATCTAGAAAGGCAGAAAAAACATTAGAAGAAACTTCTTAGAAAAGATGTGAATTTCTTTTTCATAATAAGATGTCAGCTGTAGTTGTAGATTCTCATTATCTTCTCTTGTAGTGAGATGTATCTTTTTGCATCACTTGCTTATCTGTATATGTATGTATGTATATATATATACACAAACATAAGACTCATTCTTAACTAATAGTAATCAAGGAGTTTTTACAATGTTTTAGAAATAGCCTTCTTGGGTAGTCTGTTCCCTCTGGCTTTCATCCTGATAACGTATTGCACCAAAACATCACAAGGACAACAGTGATCAGAACTGTCATAAAAAGTGCATTGATAGCAGACATATTTATTGCCAGTGGAATTAAGGAATTATTACATTTTCTGAGATACAAATTCAAAGTAATCCAAAAGAAAACTAAAAATACTTTAGCTTTCCAAAAATTAAAATAATAAACCTTCAAGAAACAAGTATGTACTAAAATACTTACAAAAAAAATTCAAATCAAGACTACCATTTCATTATTTCAGTAGATACGATTGATAGACCCCAGCAAAGAATTCAACAATGTTTTCATGATCACACTCATTCACGCAGAAGTAGGACAGTGTTGACAGGGAAAAGAATTTCACTAAGACAGTAGGTGAGCATACCTCATTTAAGGAATACTCATTTCTCTTCCAAGTTTCAGTACAAATTTCTAGTGTGATGCTGAACAAGTACTTTTTATTAAACTACATGCATACATTGTGTGTTTTTATTTTCTGAATTTAACAGAAACTCCAATCATGTGGAGTCACATGAGCTGTGACAAACAACTATGGAACTTCATCATTCAGTAAGAAATAAGATATGAAAGGAAACATGCAAGGTAATTAGGTAGTGTGATATAATATAAGGCCAAGCATATCTATCAAAGATACCAGATTCGGGTATGGGTATAGAAAAATGACTTGTAGTAATGAAGAAAAATCAGGAGAAAGTTTATCTGTGATGGAAGGAGGGCAGGAAAATGGAAACATTAAAGGAAGATCAGACAAAAAGCATGAGGAAGCAGAGAAGAGATTGTAAGAGACTGTTATCTTTTGTCTCAAAGCTTGCTGCGAAAACTCTTTTGTCTCCAAGTTTGCCCACCTGCCTTCTGCCCGAAGGCCTGCAGACCAGGGGCAATAAGAGACAAGCAGCCGCTAAACGGCCATCGAGCAGCCTTTTCAGATTGGCACCTTGAGGGAGGCAACCACGGGAGGAGACGTGCAAGCCTGTCCGTGCCTGTTCGTGCTGTACGTGGCATACCTGAGTGCCCAGGAATGCCAAGTTGGCTGAAAAGGAGGATAAGAGGCCCCCATCCAAGAGGGAGAATGACAGCTGGTACCTGCCTGGTCCTTGTCTGGTGCCTGGTGCCTGCTGCCCGAGACCCGACACTTGCTCCTGTTCCTCCTGGGCCTGCTGCTGCTGCTGCTTCTCCCGACGCCTGCTTCACCTGAGCCTGCTGCTGCTTCTCTGGACGCCCGCTTCTCTCGAGCCTGCTGCTGCTGCTGCTGCTCCCCTCTGTGCTCTTTCTCCCTCGCTCTACAGGCCCGAACGGGGTGGGATCCGTGGTGGTGACTATCCCTGTTTCTTATACATAACTCTCGCTCTTATTTCCTATCTTTTACTACCTTCTGCTTCCCCATCCCCGTCTCCCTCACTGGCCAGAACTTCTACTAAACTGGTCGGACAACATTTGACCTCGTTTGCATCTCAGTCTCACTCTGGGTATGTTACAGAATCTCCCCTCACTCCAATAATTGGAGCGGGACAGAGATTAAATGAAAAGGGGAATCACATTTAGGCAAGCCATTAGTGTACACATCTGTTTGGTCAGTTCCTGTACCTGACTGCTACAGTCTAGCCTATCTTAATAAATTCCTAAATATTTTCTATGCAACTTTACTTTCTATTCTGTTGGTGTTTACTAGTGATTCACTCTTTCATTTAGCAGTATAGCCTCATACACAGCTAAAATTGGACAGTTGGACTAGATGATCTTGTAGGTCCTTTCCAAACTAGTGTTTCTATGATTCTATGAAAATTGTGGGTCAGATTGGGAAATAAATGAAGCTGTTACTGAATAATATCTGACAACATTTTTTAACAATGTGGGCCACCAGTTAGGTGAGTAAAACTGTCAAATTCAGACTTTTTTTTATGTGGATTCTTTTATCTAATTTATATTGGAGTCCTTGTCTTAGTTTCTAACAGAAGTTACTTACTGTTATACACAGTGTCTGGTATGAAGCTATGTTTTGTTCCCAGAAANTCCACTGACAGTGGACTATCGTGGCC
>WBMW01000647.1:0-11396 GCA_013396635.1 Penelope pileata
ATTCTGTGATTCTGTGATAACGTGGAAAGGCAATTTACAAAGCGTATAGCGTACAAATAACAGATGAGAAAGCACATATATGTAAAAAAACTTTTACATTTAAAGCTAGAATTTTCCTTCAAAGAATATAAAAAATATGATTATCCTGTGAAGCAACAAAACCTTACCTAAGTTCAGAAACTAAATTTCAAAGCTTCAGTGGTATATCTAGCTGGCAAAGCTCTGCATGAATATAGTTTCAAGGCACTGGAAACACAATATTGGAAAAAAAAAAATCATTGTTTCTAACATAAAATTAATTTTTTTAGAGGTAATAAATCTCTGGTATAAAAGGATACCTATACTCATGCAAAGATCCTCGAACTGCCTTTGTGGCTTCTCTTCTGGCACATTTCTGAAACCTTTCGTGTTTATTGTTTCCTTACTACATAATTTCCTATTTCCATAGGTAAAATGAAGTAAAATGCATGCTGCTTATAATGGTTTCTCATGTTTGCTAAGGTTTTACTTATTTTCTCTCTGAAGGATATTTATTGATATGTGGGATAGCTTTATGCCATTTAGCACCTATAGGCTGACCAAATGATCAAAAATTAAATGATGGGGCAGAAGCAGCTGTACAGCAGAACAAATACTGTGAGTAAAGCCTGCTCTGGGAGCTCTGCACTGAGGCCATTGATATAAAAAGGCTGCTCTTCACAGGCTCCTCCTTTTGTAGCATCTTCCATTATGTTTTCTGTGGTATTTGCACCTTGGTCTCCAGCAGGCTTACAATTTTCCAGCCACGCTTTCACAGCCCCATGGAACAGCACTAATCCACAGCTCTTGAGTCATATTGATTTGGTTGTGTGAGCGATGTAACCTGTACTGACAGAATCTTTTTGGATGTGCTATGAAGTCAGAGGTTTTCCAGTTATTTTTCACTCAAGGGAATACACAATAGTCTTGCTGTGCCAAAAGATAACAGATGATCACGCAAAGTGGTAATGTTTGTGTTTACACTTAAGGTCATAATACTGCAGTGGCACAGCTAACAGCCACAAGGTAGGCAGCTCTGGAAAAAAATGTTTTTATAAACTAAAATTTCATCATTCCTGCTAATACAAGATCTTGCATTCACTTTCCTGAGGGCTTCATCTAATGCATCTGACAGGGTCTATGTCTCTCTTTTTATAAATTTTTTTGAACCCAACACAGAAGGAAGTTAACCAGAGCAGTTTATATAATAACAACCAATTTTGTCATTTTGTATTAGCATTGCATATCTAGCAGTCACTGTCTACCAACATGGAAATTTGTAGTAGTTCATTTCTTACTTTTTAACTGACCATGATCTCTATGAAAATATGTACACTTATCAGTATAAATGTGTACTCTTTAGGCCTTGGCTTCAAACAACAACAAAATCAAATATTTACAAAATATGCATAATAAAATCTTCCATGTATTATTGTGATCCATGTTTAACATTAGTGTATAATAGATTCATAGCTGTGTCAGCATAGTCATTTGCTTGTACTTTTCAAATGCTTAGAATTTGGGGGAAAAAAAAGAAGGGAGGGTGTGTGTGTGTGTGTGAATCTCTTGTAGGTGTTTTACCTTGCCAATAAATTGTACCTAGAAAAGTTGAGTGCACAATTTTGAGAAGAGGTCACCACGAGTAAAAATAAAATGATGAGATGTATGGTGGAAATTAAGATCAGTCACAATCAGAATGTCAAGAGTAAACTACAAAAGAAAAATTAGAGAAAAGTTTAGCTATAAACCAAAAAAAATTTTATATACCACACCTACATGAATCTCATTCTGCTTTAGTGCAAAGAACTTTTCAGATGTGTGAGTTTCTCAAACTGCTGGAATGCTTCAGAAGAATTTATGGGTACCTCTGTGTATGATTACGACTATAGAAAATGTATGAAAAATCCACAACTGATTCTGAAGGAGATAATTATCCTCATATTGACAGCTGTTTTATAAATTCTTGATTTATGAATCTTTTGATGGCATAATTCCCCCCCAAAATTCAGAAGAGTGCAACTTCAGCACTTACAGGTTGTTCATTTTACAATTTTTAATTAGAGCCCTCAGAATGGTTGACAAATATTAATTTATTACCAAAAAAAAAAAATGTTTCCCTGCCTCCTTTCAAGACTATTCCTTTTCCTAGCTGCCCCAGTGTTCTGGTTTCAGCCAGCAGGCCTGGAAACCCCACACAGCCGTTCGCTCACCCCCCCCCTCCTCCCCGCTGGGATGGGAGAGAGAGTTGAGAAATAAGGTAGAACTCGCGGGTTGAGATAAAAATTATTTACTAACAGAAAGAGGAAAATAGAGTAAAATAACAGTAATGATAATTATATACAAAACAAGTGATTGTACAAAGCAATCGCTCACCGACCGTGACCGATGCTTAGCCAATCCCCAAGCAAACGAGCCCTCCCAGCTCACTTCCCTTCCTTATATTACATGATGTCATATGGTATGGAATATCTCTTTGGTCAGTCTGGGTCAGCTGCCCTGGTCCTGTCCCCTCCCAGTTCCTGGCTCCTTATGCCTTCTGCTTCACTGAGGAACAAAATATGTCCTTGGCTGTGTTCAACACTGCCAGGTGTTATCAGTTTTGTTTCTCTTCTGAAAACAAAACATAACTTCATACCAGACACTGTGAGAGAAGTAACTTCTGTTAGAAACTAAGACACCCAGCTCAGGAATGAGCAATTTTCAGGGGCCCTGGGAAACAACTTCAGCCATGCAGACCAAACTTTCCCTTTAGATTAGATAATTTCCACCTGAACATGAAGGTCTTAGAGAAACAGCCAAATCCTTTCCTTACATTGCTGAACTGCAAAAATTTTGCTGCAGAGATGCACCTGACTACACCTAAGGGGACTTCTGTGAGAATTTAAGATTTCTGATGATGAAGGCCAAAGGCCCACAATTATTGCCTTTATGTTTAATTTTTTTCAATCTCAGCAGGACTGTACTTATTGCTCTCTAGTCTGCAGCATGACATGTTCTGTTGAAGTAGCACAGCACAGAAACACAAATTTTCCTATATTGAGTGAATCCAAAAATCATGTGTTTTTAATTAGCTGTAGAAGGGCACTGAGACAGCTGGTGTTACAAAGCAATATGAAAAGAGTTGTCTGGCTTTGGCTTTGTGCTTGGAGAATCAGTTAAGTGCCTACTTTTCTGCAGTAAGTGATGAATGTGAATTGTGCAGCTTGGAGAAGGCATGGGGTTTTAAACACAGGCTCTTCCCATTTCACCTGCTAATTTACTTCTGCTCTATTGCCTGTTTCTGTATCATTACCGAAGCTGTGTTAGTCACAGGCTCCCCAAGAGGTTTTACAACATTTCTTGAATCACAAACAGCTGCTGTGCTGTGGGAGCACACTGCACAGCTCTGGGCCTCCCCACTCTGCCTTGTGAAGAGTAGGGCCTGCCCAGGAGCCTTCAGGAGAGCAGGAGGCAGCACCAGTGTGGGACAGATGTCTCCTGCAGGCCTGTACGTGGGGAATGGGCTGCAGAGTGGGATGGGTAGAAAATCAACGTTAACATCAAATTAATGTTTTCTGAGCTTTGCCACAGTGTGGCTACAGCCTTTAGAAGTATTTAAAAGCAATTTTACCCCTACTCAACTTGTGGGCATGTAGACTAAAACAGGATTGAACTTTGGTTTTTTTTTTTTTTTTTTTTTTTTTTTTTTTTTTTTTTTTTTTTTTTTTTTTTTTTTTTTTTTTTTTTTTTTAAANATCATTTTTGTTTTTTCATCTGTTCAAATCCAGTAGCATTTACTAAAGCTTCTCAGCTTGGAGTTCCCTTCAGCATCCAGTACTCACTGTTCTCACAGCATGGAAATAGAAGATGTGTAAGAGTGCTAAATGGTCATTATTAATTATTGTTCTCAAAATAACATATCCTTCAAGATCTGTGCATATCAATCTTTTAGAGTTGAGTTTTTATTGTAATGAAATAGTTTCAAGCTCTTGGTACTTATGTGAAGGGTTTCGTATTTTCATAACTAACTTGGTATTACTACAAGACACTGCAAAAGTGAGAAAATCCATACTGATATTGCAGACACATGCTCATAGGCCAGCTTTGAGTATAATTGCTTTGGTATATCTTCCATACTTGTTCCACTAAAACCTTTTGTCTTCTTCCCAATTTCTAAGTCACTGCACTTCCAAAACAGTTCTACAGATTTTTTGATTGTTTCTAGCAAAAATAGTTGAAAGAGAATTATTTATATAGCAAAGAGCAGCAAACACACACTCTTAAAATGTTACCTGTATTTTAAAGGTGAAGTTTCTCAGGAGCTGTGTGAATTGGTAAATAGCTGATATATCTCTGTTGCAATCACTTCTTCCAGCTCATTTGATACTCTACTGCAGAATTTCCTCGGTGTGTTCTCTATATAAAAAGTGGACTTAATCAATTTCTATTAGTGAGAAAGCTCTCTCTCTCTCAAAAAAAAAAGTCAACTCACCATAGCAGAAACATCATTTAATTTTTTTTTTTTTTACATCGGTCAAAAACAAAATTCATGTTGGCTTAAGAAAAACAAGCAACTGAGGTACAGAGTTGCTAAGGATAAGTGAATAGGTATTTTTATCTACTTGTAGTTATACTCCACAAAAAATTATCTTTTCTGTTCTCAAAATCTGCTGAACATCATTTTTTTCAAGGTGTTTTCCAAAATAGTATCAAATAAGCTGGTATATGTGTTGGCTCTTCCACATACCCCATTGTCAACACCTCACCATGTAAACCCAATGCAAGAGAGAGACTTCTAAGTGTAGTTTGGAACATTTCCTTACAACTGCATGGTCCAATGGCTTTTGGGAATCTTTCTCTCTTTTGCCACAGAACTTGGCAGAGCATTGGAAAACTCATGCAAATGCTTAAAAGCATTTGACTTACGCTAAACAAATTTTAATAGGGGACAGGTGTCTATATATTCTCATGTAACGGAGCTTAGTTCACAAATTTCTGGTTTGCAATAGGTGTTTATACAGTGTATTAGAATAACCTAATGTTTATTTTTATAATTTAGTGTAAATTAAAACCAGACCCCAAAGAACTAAAGCCTACCAACCTAAGTAACCTGAAAGATTTTTATGAGGTTAAAGCATTTGGTCTTAAATGTTAAGAAATTTATGCTGAGCAACATAATCTGTCTCTGATTTCTGCCCAGCAGGTTCTCTCACAAATTTGACATTATCGTGTCACCATTTACGTCCAATTGATAGCCCTTCAGTAAGTCAGAGTCTAAGATTAATTATCAAGGTCCCTAGTCTTGTTCACCTGATTCCCAAGGAAGGACTGTGATTTGAATTATGGAGGTTAAAAAAAGAAAATATTTTTCTTGTCTTGCAATGGCTGAAAGGTCATTCCTGAGCACAAGTGGTTTAAATAATTTATTGTGAGCTACTGAGTCATAACAGAGTTACTGATCTGTCTTTTATTACAATGATGTTCTATTTTCTTAACTCTGTATTTTTTATTCTGCAGTAGGATTAAATAGTTCTCATTCTGTAGTAACCAGAAATGTTTAAGTACACTGCAACTGTATAACAATGCCTCAGGTCAGTTTCTTTCGTAGTCTGGCTAACAGATAAGTGCCTTGATGGCACTACCTGCTAAAACGAAGTGTTCTGCTTGGGAACAGCATGCATCTATCACATTTGAGTGCATCATTTATTTTCTAAGTAGCCAGTGCATACTCACTTTGCAACAGCGGATGATTTGAGACTCCAATGCTGATCTACTTTTTGGACTTCTGCATTGGCACTGGGAGCATTCATACCTCGTTAAACTTGTCTTCTTTATTTTGTATGCATCATTGTTTTGTGCAGTGTAGGGAGTTTGATATATATATATGCCTCATTACATCTTTTAGTAACTCTGAAAAGTTGCCTAGAAGTTAAAATAATTCTCATGGCTGCTAGAATGTCACAACGTTCATTATGTCTTCAAGATAAATATCAAAATCTTTTTTTTCCCCTTTTAACTTAAAATATTTATATGTCCTGAAGACATTCTTGATCATATTCCTTGAGAGAGTACGCAAGTTTGACCTCTTGAAAAGTGTATCTACCAAAATGTTTTTCCAATTTCTTGTTTTTTTGAATGCAAAACCTTCCTTCATTGTAATTGTAAATGGTTCTGGTTGCTGTGAAAAACAGCTAGAATGCTTTTCCTCTTCCCTTTCCTTGTCTTTTGACTGTGAACAGTAATTATGGACAGGAGTTAAAGCCTCTACAGGGACATGGTCTCATCATGAGGATAAGACAGAATTTCTGTAGTTAAAGGAGAGTAGTAAAAACGGTCATATAAAAAACAAGGGAAAAACAAAATCACATCAGAAAGGAAAAGAAGCATGGAATACTGTTAGGTGTTGACTGAGCTCCATGCAGATCCAGCACCCATATTGACCATATTTGAATGATGCAGCCCATTCCCACCTGAGTCCATCGCATCTTGTGGGTTCCTCCATGTGGTACAGGGGCCTGTGGGCTGCCACAGGTTCCCAACTTCCAGCTCTGCAGCCCAGCTACCCTCTCGAGCCCCTGGGGTCTTACTGCTCAAAGCTTCCCCTCATCTGTCTCACGCAGCGTGTCCTGTGTGGACTGACCTGTGTGCCCTTAGGAGCCTGTTTCGTCAGCAGGGCAAGAGGTGGAAGCTGAAGACAAGCAAGCAAAATGAAAGAAGACAGGAAATATTAACACTGAAAAGGAGCGATGGGAAAAATTGTTTTAAAAAGGGAAGTGCTGCTGCTGGAAGGACTATATACTCAGTTCGTACTTCTGCTTGGCATTAATGGGCAGGAGAGGAGGACAGAGGTGTTTTTATATTTTTGTTCTATTATATAAAGAAAGACATCCTCATTTCTGCATACCTTATTTTTAGATCTGCTATTACACCAGTTTCAAAAATTTGGGAGTAATGATACTGTGCTTACAAAGGTGTCAAAAGGGTTAATTAATTGAAATCCAAGTGTTATAAAAATCAAATAATTATGATACCAAATAATAAGCCTGGAACTTGAATTTCAGCCGTGACTAGGCCAGTTTTATCTTGACAAGTCTCTTATTAAACACACTTTTCTGTTTTTATGTGTTTTTCTCACGTACTGACTTTCAGATGTTATATTCAATGTTGCTTGAAATGATCCATCAGATTGGAAAATTACGAACCACTAGCATCCTCGTTCAACATCCTCTGAAACCGTTGTGAAATGTAGATGAAAGTGTATTCTCTAGATGTATTATACAGTACAAAACTACCCAAATTGAGTATTGGTTCTTTTCAGGTGTGCTCAGTGGTTGGCCTTAGCGATGACCACAGTCATCAGCCAATAACACAGTTTTGATTTTGCTTGCACTATGGGAATCACCTGCCTTTAGGGAGGGGTGTATACACCACAGAAAATCAGATGAAATGCAGTGTGAGCAGATTGTTCCAGAATGACTTGATCCCTTATTTTGGACAAGATAAATACTTCTCTTGACAAGGATAACTCTGCAAATTTGATCTCTTTGGAGCTCAGAAAAAGCTTTTGGCATGGTGACACATAAGGAATTGTTTGCTAAGCTGAAGAGGATGAGGATTAGTTAAACAATGTAAATACAGTAATGCACAGGCCAAATGGGGGACAATGAAGTGTTTTGTGCGGACAAACAGTGGGGCTGGATGGATTCTGCTGGTGCAGTTCCTTGGGGACTAGCATCTCTTCACCCTTGGCTGAAGGGAGGGATCTTCCACTGGGGCTTTCAAGGGTTGTGACATTCTGGGGCACTGCCAATGCTGACTGATGAGTGTATGGTGATCATATGAAAAGTACAAAATGACCATGAGGGCATAGTAGGGCATAAAGTGGGAAATACGGTCTGACAAAACGGTATAATGCTTGCAGGAGCAAGATGTAGGAATTTCTGCCATGAACTGCGGGTTATCACCTGGAAACAAAGTGAAATAAATCCTCACTGGTACAATTTGGCCATGGGATAATTGTTAGCCAGCAATGTGATAGAGCAGTGAAAACAGCAAAGCACACTATCTTACAGTTTGGGGCACTCCCATCTCTTTTGAACTTTTTCTAAATGGCCACATTTAGTATCTCATCTAAAACAGGTACGTAATTTCACCCTTAGTGAAGGAAGCTCCATTTGAAATAAAGAGGATATGTAAAAGGCAGCCTTGATAGCAGGAGAGCAGAGGGTCAATGTTATAAAACAAGGCTAGGAGAGGATAAGATTAGCTTTGCAAAAGGAAAGATATGAAGGGGGCTTTATAAAGATCTTAAAACATCTGAGAGTGGTGAGCTAGCTGAAGTCAAGGCCAGTATTGTCAGGAAAGACAAATGGATGTAAAGTATTCAGAAATAAATTGAGGCTTAAAATTAGAAGTTCCTAACTATTATAGCAATGAGGTTCTGCTGTCCCAGAGGAGCAATAGGGAAGCAGGAAAAATTAAAAGATGATGTTAATCATCTGAACTTCTGAATGAAACTAAGCAACCTGATCCATTGTGATGAATGACCTACAGATGAGGAAGTGGTGTTGCCCCAGAAGGTTCTTCAAGGATACCTTCAAGGAATGCTTAACTGAGATAACTGAGCTGATTTCCTGCTGAGCTTGCTTGGGTCTTAGCTGCAAGCAGAAAACCACAAAGCACCGTAAGGACAACTGCACAGGCTCTGTGATCAGCAGTGGCATGCACATGGGCAAGAAAAGCATAAGAGGCCAGGTACTCAGAATCAGCATCAACATAAACCAGGCGACAAATTCAGTGTGTAGCAGAAAAGACACGTTGAGCATCAGGCTATCTGGTTGTCCACTGTCTTTATCCACCTTCCTTGTAGTGCTGTTCTCTGTGAGAACTGACGTGGCCATGGTGGCTGGGTCTTGTTTCCCCAGAGGAATCCCATATAGCAGTCCTATGTTGAGCAACAATAGGAGAAATTAACTGAGTCATTGAGAGATGGGCAACTTCTGGTGCCAGGTCTGCTTCTTATTCCTGTAAACACCTCAAGAAAAAAATAATCGAGTAGTATTTGCTATTTTAAAACATATTTTTCTAATTAGTCTTGACCTCTGTGCCTTCTTACAAATGTATTGTGAAAACTCATACCCAGGAGCTGTGCTATGCAGGTTTGAACCTCTGGTCTCTGCTCAGCCAAAGATCTTGTTAAAGTCAATGGATTTTTTTCTGCAGAAGGTATTATTTAGCAGTGTCACTGCAAAATTATTCCCTTACCTTAGGCTTTCCTAAACAGTTCCTTGACTTTCTTGACACTACTTTCTTTATACAAGACAGTGTCCAATGAGTGTTTTCTAGGATCATCGATTTTAATGTGTACATGCTTGCTTTAAAGGCTCATTTTGCATGACTCAAGGTTAAACGTATTAATTACAGAATTGTACTAGGTAACTGGGCTCTGATTTATGAAGTATTGATAGATATTTAAAGGCAAGGCAAATTTAAAGCCAAGCTGATCTCAGCTTGAAATGAATCTTAAAGAAAATTGCTAAAATATATTCTGCATTATATATGTAGATGATTCTTGCCACAACCTCACAAACTAACGAGGTTGTGGTACTGTGGTAAGTACAAAGCTGTGTACTTTTGACTCCGGTCTAATCAGACCATGATTTACCATTTGGGTCTTTCTCCCCTCATACAAACTGTCTGTGTATTAACACATTATCTACCTCAATCTGAGATCAGCTATATTTTGTGCGCAGCCCACTGGGAAGCCCTTGAACAAATGCGATAACTACGAGAGACAAAGGGGAAATGATGGTCAAATTATCTAAGAATATTTTCAGTGGCACAAAAAGAAATGAAGTATTTCCAATACAATCTTAGAAGCCACAGAAGCACCCTGTGAGCTCAGGCTATGGTCAGTGTGCAGGGGCACTGGGTGCAGAGGCCCCAAGAACAGCTACACAGTCAGCTGGGTTGGCTCCGTCAGTGGGGCTCTCAGCTGCACTGAGCCCCATCTAACGTTACAGGGTACACTGTGATTTCCAACACTGTTTTTAGATGCAAGGTGAAGGGAAAGGTGTAGGTGCAAATGTATGCAAAACTTGAGAACAGAGGAATCTTTCCAAGCCAAAACTCCTTCATTTTCTTTATGCAAGGTGTTTTTTTTTTAAGCCTTTTAGTCTCACTGGTGTCTTCAGGGCATTATGAATTTCTCATTGAATTCAATGAAAAACAGCAAATTCACTAGGTGTATGAAAAGGTAGTATCGCAAGTTTGGCAAATCCTTTTGCTGGCTCTGATCCTGACCACTTTTTGTGAGGATTCTACAGCTCATGTCCTGTGAAAATCCCGAAGTCGAGCATCTGAGCAGTGCGAGGAGAAATCCATCTACCCCCATGGCTGGCTGGATCGTGGTGGGAGCAGGGGGACATTGCCAGCAAACTGCCAATCCCTGCTCACTGTGCATGTGAGGGGCAAGGTGGACCCTGGGTTCGTAACATCTCTTCCCGAAGGCAGCAGAGCAGTAGGGATGAAATTAAGGAAGGATGGAAATCTCCAAAACAGCCGTTACTGTTTCCTTTATGTTTTCCAGGGTGCCATTTTGTAGGCTTATGTGTTACATGTATCCAAGAACCCAACAGACTGCCAAATACGGAAAACCAGGTGTGAACAGTGCTGACCGCAAAGACGAGGGCTGAGGTCCAAACTTCACCTATTTTGAAAGATTTCTGGATTAAACTATTTATCTTCTACAACAGAAGAAACACAGGTGTGTAGGATGCCTCCATTTGCTGAAATAATTCATCACAAACATATCCAGGATCTTCTAAAACAGGAAAGGTGCCCTACCTCCTTCTGGCCCCACGTGTTCTAACTGCGCGTGAGCGTCTATTAATGCATTATTTGTCTTACTGTGAGCTTGTGGCGTGCCTGGATTAGCCAGAAGGGGTGAATATTTCAAGGATATCTACTGAAAGATGCCTAGAAATGGATCAATACCATATTATGGCATGCTATGGAGCTGCATGATGATGCCATGTGCTCCATTAAGAGAAATATTGAATACATAATGGAAAATTATTTACTTTCCACAGGCAGGACCGCAGCCTTAAGCAGTAGCTGCTCATCTGTTTCATTTAAAACCAAAAAACACCGAAAACAGAAAGGAGAAGCCAGCCGCAGCCTAATGGAATGCTTCACCCTGTAATCTCGTTTGCCGTGACCTATTTCCACTCCGCCGGCCGCACGCAGGGGCCGGAGCAGCGCGGAGCAGAGCCGTTCGAGGAGACCCCGCCGGGGCGCTGCGGGCACCCCGCACCGCGCCTCCCAGCCGCCGCCCGGCGGCCTCAGCGCGCCCTGCTCCTGCCGCGGGGCTCCGCCGGGGCAGCCACGGGGCACCCGCC